>APFE030737861.1:6486-23656 GCA_000404065.3 Pinus taeda | reverse complement strand
TCCGGTCTAGGAATAATCTTCCATGCACTATTTCTGACAATAGAATCATACTCTTCCTCCATGGCTTCTACCCATGCGGGATCCTCCACAGCTTCCTCGAAAGAGGATGGCTCAGTCACAACACACTTGCTCATAAGAGCCATGTATCTAGTGTACCGATCAGGTGACTGTCTCTGCCTGCGTTGGGCTGTAGGTGGTCCTACAACTTTTTCTGCATCTTGAGCCAGTCGCTCAGCTTCTGTCGGGCGCTTTCGCCCTCTGATGGTTGGCGCTGCATGAGTGGTCTCTTCCACTCCATGAACCTCGTCCTGTGCCTGATCCACGTCCTGAAGCTCATCCTTAGGAACTAATAGCTCCTCATCTGCATGCAAGTGTAGCTCCCTCTCAAGCGAACACTTCATGGCTTTCTCCTCCTGAAATTTTATATCCCGTCGCACAACAGTTTACCACTGTCTGGCAAATACATAGGATAGTTGTGGGGCGTATCAGTGTACCCCACAAATATCCCAACCTCTGCAGTCGGCTCCAACTTCTTTCTGGCATCCTTCGTCACATGCATGTAAACGTTAGCACCAAAAATCCTCAAATGAGAAAGATCAGGCTTCTTACCAGAATAAGCCTCCTCAGGTGTACTCATGCCAAGTATCTTATGAGGACAACGGTTCTACACATAAACTGTTGCATTGCATGCTTCCACCCACAAGTGAAGGGGTAGGCCCTGATCATGCAATATCGCCCGTGCAGCACCCACGATCGTTTTGTTCTTCCGCTCAGCTTCCCCATTCTGCTGTGGGTTATGGGGAGCTATGAGCTCTCTTCGAATCCCTTCTGCCTTGCAGAAATCCTTGAACTCATCCAAGATGTATTCACCACCATTATCGCTCCTAAGAGCCTTCACCTTCTTCCCCAACTCCTTCTCGACCAGTGCTTTGAATTCACAGAACTGTGAAAATGTCTCGCTCTTCTTTTGCATGAAGAAGATCCAGCACTTACGATAAAAATCATCAACAAAAATCACATAATACCTGTGTTTTGTTGTCAAAGCAACTGAGAAAGGTCCACACACGTCTGTGTGAATTCTCTCAAGGATCATCGTGGTGCGACTATCCTTCTTGTGAAAGGTGGCTTTCACAAACTTCCCCAAAGTACACCCCTTGCACTGATCTGACTACGCAAGTGTGCCTTTAAGAAGCCTTGTAGTGATCTATTGCAGTATCTTCAAGGCTCCATGGTGAAGGTGACCCAATATCCTGTGCCACAACTTGCCATCATCCCGGCTCACCAATCCTTCTGCCTTCCCTGCCATTGCTGCACATCCATCTACATGCAACTGATAAAGGTTCCTTACTTGAACCCCTATCTTCCAGGTCTCACTAGTTTTCTTGCTACGCAAGAAGGCTTTTCCCTTGCTGAAAACAACATCATACCCCTTGTCTTCTAACATCGCCATAGAGATAAGATTCTTCTTCAATCCTGGAACATGCATGACTTCCTTCAATACAAAGGGTTTACTAGACTCCCTCTCAAAGGAAATGGTACCGATACTGGTTGCACTATATCTACCATCATCGCCCATCTCGATGTGCACTCCAAGATCTTTGTCCTCCAGATCAGAAAACAAATCTCTATCTCCCATCATGTGAAAAGACGCACCACTGTCCAAGAACCACACAAATCCCATCACACTTGAAACCAAGCATGCGATCAATGAAAAATCAAGCTCAAACTCTGAGGCTAGAGCCTCTCCTGCTGCAGATCCAGCAGCTTGCTTGTTCTTCCTCTTCTGCAGACAATTAGTGGCATAGTGTCCGTGCTGGTGACAGTGAAAACACTTCACCTTGGACATGTCCTGCTTCTTGCCTTTCGCACCAAACTAAGAAGCTTTCTTTCTCTTCCCTTTCTTTGCTTTAGCAACCAAAGCACAATTTTCTTCATTAGCTCCCTTTGATGAAGATCCGTCCCTGGTACTCCGCCTGATCTCCTCCTGCACAAGATCTAACCACAGTCTTTCCCATCCTGGCAATTTCTCCCAACCATTGACAGAGTCCCGATAGGAATGAGAACTCTTAGGAAGACCAAGGAGAGCCAAGCTCACCAAGTCCTCATCATCGACAGTAACCCCCACACTTCCCAGCTCATCTCGACACTGAGTGAACTTCATGAGATACTTGGGCATACTGTCACCCTTCTCGTATTTGATGTTTCTGAGTTTATCTTTGAGCGCCAACTTCCTCTGATCACTCTTGCTTTGGAATAATTCTATTAACGATTTCCACATCAAATATGGAGTAGCCTTTCCATGGAGGCTAGACACAATGTGATCCTTCACGCCCTCCAACAGAATCCTTCGACATTTTGTGGTCTTCTTTTGCCAAGCATCAGCTTGAGTAGCATCAGTAGGCTTTGGGACATCCGTCTCTATGAACTCCTTCAGCCCGTTATCATCCAATACTGCCTCCATCCTGTCCTTCCATGCAATATAGTTTGTACTACCATCAAGGGCATACTCCAATCGCAATCCTGTGAAAGACATCTTAGTTTTGACACCAAGAAAACACTGCTGCAAATTTGAATTCCACTAGCTCCAACTCAACTGCTTCCAATCTAGAATTCGTGAGAAAAAGGTATTTCTTGTACAGAGATTGACTGTATGGGCATTCACTGGATATCTCACCTTCCAAAGGAAGGATGAATCCAGAGGCTACCTGGCCTGATTACAGACTCTTCCTGAAGAAATAGAATGTAAACACTTCCTGAATAGTAGATCTAATGATCAACAGCTCTAATACCATGTAGAAATTTTGAATAATATGACACATATTCAATGGATATTATCCTGATCATGTACTATTGCGGAATACATGCACAATACATAAGCTCCTCTACTTTGATCATCAATATCGCAGCATCAATAACAATAAAACATCAAGAGCATGCACACATTAACACAGTATGTAACCCGGGGAAAGCTTACACCTGAAAACCCCACACTATCTGTATATTAATGATTGATAACATGTAACATTACAATAGTCAATACTTCTCACAAGTATCCAGCACTATCTCCACCTGTTACACACAATACAGCTCATATCTGATCTCCAAATCTATTCCACCGCTTTCCTGCCTCCACTGCTCAATACCTGCTCAAGAATGGATGAGAATGATTGAACCAAACTCGTATTACCTCAAAAGAATAACTCACACTAGGAATCACGTGAGCAGAGGCTATAATCACTTGGTATTGGCCAATTCTCATTGGCATAACTCAATCCCATTGATTGTGCAAATCCTCATGCACAACTATAGTCACAACTGATAGCAATCTGATCCTCTAACACCTGTCCCTGCTGAACTGAACATGCACTGACATGCAACTGAGTTAACTGATGTATTCTTTAGTTGCATTATGAGTTAATAATTAGTTTAACAACTCATCATTAATCTATTTGCAGTTAGACTAATTACAACTAGTTTAACCAAGTCAAACTGAACACAACTCCATCAACTTGAAAATCAACTCCACCAAACTCAACTGATTGAATTCTAACTGAAGTCATGCATGCAACAACTCAACTGACCCACAAAGAAAGTGTATTTCCTCCTGACAGCTGTATGTGCCACATCTGTAGCTCAAACTGAAGTGCTCCAAGAGAATAAGATAAACTTTATAGTCTAAATATTATTATAAGCTAATAATATTTGACTGCTCTATAATTAGACTTGACAGTGTCACCGCTGTTGTCTAAAAATAGAAGTTCATCTATTTTTTCCAACTTGACCAATCATCCATAAACAACATCCTACAACTCATAGACATGATCCATATGTCTAAAAATAGACATAGTCTGAAAATAGACTTTGCGCCATAATTTGCCTGTGGGCCCACTTAGTGAAGGCGACTCTTTTCACTAAGCTCCATCATCTTGGTTCAATCTCAACACAACTAACCAACTATCAGGAACTAGCAATGCATATCAATGGTGAGATTTTAAATAGGAGAAGGAGTCTCCATGAATGGGGAAAACGATAGCTTATCACCAAGGAAGGTAGCACAATTTACGGAACTGCCACACCAGAGAGGGAAGGGCGACATAAACTAGGCCAACAACCAGGTCTAAAGTCATCTGGAAGGTCAATTGTTGGAACAAACTTTCCCAATCTGGATCATCGTGGGCACATAACTTGGGTTCAGCGCTGACATTGCTAGTGGTCAGTACAACTAGTTAGATCATCACTGAAGAGACCACATAGCCCCGTGCTGGTGCTTAAAATCGGGCCATCGCGGGAATTAGGTGTAATTTTTTGCTGGCAACGCGAATGGACTGTTCATCAGTGCCTTTCAGCACATTTATTAAGCCTATAACCACGATGAGGCAGATACTTTAGGAAAAGTGGGTCAGTTGGCAGCATAGGAAAGAATTTGTCTGTCATAAGCATGTTTGACTTGGACACATGACACCGGGAGTGAAAGTGGTGATAAATTACTATGTAACACAAATCATTAATCCTCAAAAAACAGTACATGTTCTTGATCGTTACCTTGTTCATTTGCCTGTAGTCAATTCACAGTCTAAGATTACCATCTTTCTTCTTTACAAAAAACACTAGTGCATCCCAAGGTGATACATTGGGTCTAATGTATTCTTTGTCCAACATTTCCTTTAAGTGTAACTTCAACTCTACCAACTCAGGTTTTCTCATGTTGTAAGGTGCTTTCGATGTTGAAGCTGGCCCTGGCACCAACTCAATAAAAAAGTCTACCTCCCTGTGAGGTGGAAACTATTAAATGTTCTCAGGAAATACATCCCAAAACTGCTACAATACTAGATACCTGCTTAATGCATCAACATCCTCAACCTCCTTACCCTTATCATTATCATTGTATACTGCAAACATCACACAACCTTTTCTACAACTAAAGTTATCCTGCATAGTAGTAATCATCCTCACTGATGTCAACTTCTTATTTCCCTGCAAAGTCCTCTTTTCACCACTATCATCCACACACTCAATGGCCTTATCGAAGCAATCCACTTTGTTTTTGTGAAGTTATAGCCAATACATACCCAATAACATACTATATGATCCCAATGGCAATACATTCAAATGTTTTGTTATAGGCATACCATTTAACTTGAATGCACAAGCTCTTACCCAATGGTGAACTCGCTTCTTTGTACCTGTAGCCAACTGTACCAACCAGGATTTGGCATGCAATTCTCTTCTCAAACCACACTTATCCACTAGATCAGGGTTAATATAACTATAGTTAGATCTAGGATCAATTGAAATAGAAATAACTTGATCACAAAGCTTACCGTCCATCTCAATAATAGATTCCTGATGATCCGCCTGCATGTTTTCCATAGCTTCATAGATCCGAGGAATACTTTGACCAAAATCACCAATTGTATGCACCTCTTGAGCATTGTAGATCTGGGGTGTACCACCACTCTGATACTGCGGACAATCCCTCTAGCGATGATCCTTACCACATATCTAACACTGCAATGGCTCACTACCACTGCCTCTACCCTGCTACTCTTCATGTCCCTTCTCAATTGTATTGAATCTTTTGTAAGGAACTGCATTTTCTTTCTCACTTGCATCTTGAGGTATTACTCTCTTTGGCGGCCATTTTCCTTTAGCTTTTTCATTTATTTTCAATTCATGTTTAGCTTCAACTTTATGCTTCGACTACTCATAACAATCCTTCAACTTTCAGATGGCTTCCTCCAATGATCTAGGCTCATTGAACTCAAACGGGTCTTTGTATGCAACTGGAAATCCACTGATCAATCTTTGAACCTTGGCTTTCTCCTCCTTAGGTAAGGCACATATCTCAATAGCTCTAAGAACCTACTAGTATACTCATGATTTGTCATAGAACCCATCTACAACTCATAAAACTCCTTAGCTCTATCATCATAGTATCTTTCCGATAAATACTTCTTCTTGAAGAACCTTTCAAACACGTGCCAAAAGTAAATCATATTCATCAATACCTTTAACATTCTTCACATCTTCCCATCAAATATTCACTTTACCTTTAAGACTAAAAGTGGTTATTCTTAATTTCATGTTTTATGAGTAATCATGCAATCTAAAGAATTTCCTCATACCAAGCAACCAAGCCTTTGCATCTTGCAATTTCTTCATTTCCCCATAAAAGGTAGGTGGATTCACTTTCTTAAACTCATCTGGAAAGTATCGCTTATCACTCTTCCTATAAGGATGATAATGATGAAGATCATGATGCATATTAGAACCAAAACTAGAATAATAAATGTGTCCAGTTCCACTCCTATCCGAAGTGTCGAACATCCTGCCATCTCTGATTCTTTCATATCTCTCCATCTTGTGTCTACTATGAGACCTACTGCCATATGCCCCATTCGTCTTGTCCTTCTATCCATGGCTGATCCTAAATGGTCCCTATCATTGCAAATCTGAAAAAAATATGAAGTATTTTCGCATTCACCTCTGTTTGTTTCTCTTGTTCCTACATGATTTTTTCATTGTTTGCTTTACAAATCCTTATTTCTTCCTTCAAGCTTCTCAATGTAATGGCAAAATCAGAAGGAATCCCACCACCATACTTCTCTTTGGATTCATAGGGAGATTCTTTGTAATTAACCATCTTGCTAGCCATTGATGTTTCTTCCTACCATGCATTGTAGGAATTTACAGGGTAAGTTCCACAGATAGAACATGAAAGGACACTGATCACAAATAGATCATAGATCAATATACCAGTATTCTTGACATGGTTAAAACCCTCAAGGAGGGAAACAGTCTAGGGCCTGAGCCAACATGACCACTTCAAGAAATTTATTAATAAAATAAATGAAATTTACATAATCTTCTCTCATGAACGGTTACCCTACAAATGACCCTCCATGCTCTTTAAATAGATATCATGGACCAATTGGGTGTTAAGCCACAAATCAAGTGTTGGTAATACTGAGGAGAGAATGAGCCGTTAGATCACTTCATGTCTAGAACATATCGTGACCGTCGGATTGTAAGTTACAAATGTACATAGTAAAACAACACTCTTTACCTAACTCTACAGTAGACCAAGTTATACTTAACTATTTCCTATGTGTCAGAATATCCTAACATCCCCCCTTAAGAAAAACTTGGGATAGGATTGAAGGATGTACAAATATGACAGAATATGAGAAGGAAGGAGGCATTAGATCCTATCCCCCCTTAGTGACAAATTCCTAAACTCCAACCATAAATCGAAGTTTTGTAAATTTTGCCTCTTTGAGAGCCTATGTAAAGATGTCTGCAACTTGTTCATTGGTTGAACAATATTGCACTTCAAGAACATGGTCATGAATGAGCTTTCTAATGAAGTGCATGTGTATTTCAATGTGTTTTTTTGCACTAATGTTGGAATGGATCTTTGCATAGTTGAATGGCACTTTGATTATCACACCAAAGTGTAGTCGAATGCTATTGCTAAAAGCCAAAATCTGACAAGATCTGATGAAGCCACAGGGATTTCTTACTAGCTTCTACGGTGCCATGATAATTTCCTTCTTCTAAAGAAAGAAAAATGGCAGTTTGTTTCTTGCAAGCCCATTTAATAGGCCCAGAACCAAGAGTGAAAACATAATTTGCAGTAGACTTTCAATCATCAGGGTCACCAGCCCAATCAAAATCAATGAAACCAACCAGTAGAGGAGATGCTTCTGCACTGTAATGAATCCCAAACTGAATTGTACCTTGAACATAATAAAGTATTCTTTTAGCTACTTTCCAATTACTTTCATGTGGGTTTTGAAACCAAGAAATAAGGCCAATAGCAAAGGAAAGGTCAGGACGAGTATGGGTCAGATACAAACATTTTCCTACAAGTTGATGGTATAAGGTAGCATCAACTTCAGGGGAAGTACAAGTGACTAAAAGTTTGACTCCAGACAGAAAGGGAGAAGGGGTTTTCTTACATTCTTCCATGTGAAAGTGGCGTAAAAGATCACAGGTATACTTGGACTGGGAAAGGGAAATACCTTCTTTGGATTGCAAGACTTGAAGACCAAGAAAATAATGCAAGTGTCCTAAGTCTATCATTTCAAAATTCTTTGTAAGGCTAGAATTCACATGGTTGATAAGGTTGGGATCACCACCAGTGAGGATAATATCATCAACATAAAGAAAAAGAATGATAAAAGACTTACCCACTTCTTTGGTGTACATAGTATTGTCAGAATGACACCTAGAAAAGCCAATATCTAAAAGAAAGATATCCATTTTGGCATACCAAGCCTGAGGGGCTTGCTTAAGACCATGAAGGGATTTATTAAGCCGAAATACAAGGATAGATTCTGTTTGTATAAATCCAGTAGGTTTTTCCATGTAGATTTCTTCATGCAAGTCCCAATGCAAGAAGGAAGATTTAACATCCATCTGATGGAATTCCCATTTGAAAGAGGCAGCAAGGGAAAGAACAAGGTGGATAGAGTTCATTTTGGCAATAGGAGAGAATGTTTCAGTATATCCAATGCCTTCAACTTGTGAAAGTTGCTTAGCAACATGATGAGATTTATGTTTATCAACTTTTCCATCTGGTCCAAACTTGTTTGTACAAACCCATTTACATCTAACAAGTTTTCTTCCCTTTGGAAGAAGAACAAGATCCCATGTATCATTTGCCAATGTTGCATCTCAATCTAGATGGCCTGAAGCTTCTGCAAAGGTGTCAGGATCATAATTCACTGAAGCTTGAGCCAATAAAGAAGAGGCTCTATCAAACTGAGAATGTGTACGTCGTTGATCTATAGGATCACCTGCAACAGCACCTACTGCATCCCGAGTAGCACGGACCCATTTTGGAAGCTAAGGAGCTGAAGGAGGATCCTGAGAAGGTGGGGGAGGATTTTCACCCTCACTATCATCATCTGAAGAAGAAATATTTTTAGAAGTCGAAGGGATAGAGAGAGGTGGCACATCCGCCAAACTAGGCTCGTAGGACGACATATTTTCAGCAAACTTTACATCTCTTTGAAACATAAAATTTTTGGACTTAAGTGGAATAAGTCGATATCCTCTGACATCCTCAAAATATCCAACAAAAATACATTTTTCATTCTTAGGTTCTAAAGCTTTATGTTTCTCATCTGGAATATGAGCCCATGTTTCACTTCCAAAAACACAAAAGTGACTTACATCTGCTTTAATTGAGCTCCATGCTTCTTTTGGAGTGATATTATTTAAAACCTTAGTATGAGTGCGATTTACTATGTAATTTGCATAGTTAATTACTTCTATCCAAAAATGAAGACTAAGTCCTTTATATTGAAACATACAATTAGCCATTTCCTTTAAGGTGTGATTCTTCCTTTCAGCTACACCATTTTGTTGTGGAGTATATGGAACAGTATGTTACATTTGAATTCCATGCTCAGTGAAAAAGTTGATGAATTTGTTGTTAACATATTCTCCACCATTATCAGATCTTAGCTTAAGAATTTGATGTCTAGATTGTTTCTCAACAAAAATCTTAAAGGCCAAGAACATGTTAAATACTTCACTCTTGAGTTTTAAGAAGTATACCTAAGTGCATTTGGAGAAATCATCAATGAATGTTAAGAAATACTTGTAGCCAAAGAATGAAACAACTGGAAGTGGACCACATAAATAACTATGCACAAGCTGTAAAGGGGCTGAGGCGTGCAAAGAAGCATGTTTTTCAAAACTATCCCGATGATGTTTTTCGAGTACACATCCAGAGAAAAAAAAAAAAAAAAAATCTCTGCAAGATACCATAGGAATACCTGTCACCATATTTTCTTTACATATATTTTGAAGGGAGCAATAGTTGAAGTGACCAAATCGCTCATGCCAAAGTTTTCTCACTTCATCATTATGAGAAACAAATATCGAGGGAACATTTGATGACCCAAAATTGTTAAACTTATAAAACCTTGTAGAATCATTAGCAATTCCATTAGCTAAAATCTGTCTAGGATCTCTTAGGTCCTTAATTACAACATCATGAGGTGAGAATTCAACGATTTTATCTTCACCTAAATGAGTTATCTGATATACAGATTAAAGATTGTAGGATAAGGTTGGAACACATAATACATCACTAAATTAACTATTGTCTAGATGAATAGTTCAAGTCCCTTCAACACTAAGAGATCTATCATCACCAACATATATATTTTTGGTGTTACAATCATTTAAAGAAGAAAACATGGCTTTTCTTTTGGCCATGTGATAAGAAGCTTTAGAATCAATGAGCCACTCATGAGAATGAGAAGAAGAAGATACATTTAGTGCATAACTAGACCGAGATGCTTGAAAACCACATGTAGAAAGTGCAATTCCTGAAGATGAAGTTGAAGTTGAAGAGTGCTCCAAATGGATGTTATGCTTCTTCATTGCTGCTTCCAAGGCTTCCATCTTCTTAAAGCATTTTGATTCTAAGTGGCCATCTCAATTACAAAAGTGGCAATGTTTATTAGTCTTCTTCCCTTTGTTTTTATTTGTCTTATCATTTTTTTGAAATGATTTTTAATTTTGAGAGTGAAATTGCTTATGACCCTTGTTTAGTTTAGGACCATTCTTCTAGGATATTGCTTCTTTGGATTCTTTGAATTTGGTTGCTCCTGGGCGGCTAAGGCTTTCTTAGAAGATTTTCCAAGATTAAGAAGACCAAGATGTAAGAGTTTTTCTTGTTCTCTTATTAAAGAATCACAAAAGGCATCAAAAGAGGGGGACTTGTATTCTTGTCCTTGAGAAATAAATGCTTCTCTAGTAGAATGGAAGGTGGAAACAAACACAGAGTAGTCTAGTCCCAACTTAGTAAGAATAAAATAGATAAGGATACCATCTTCTTTCTTAACCTTAACACCTTCCAAGAGAAATCTAATGGTTTTGAACTTGGAAAAAAAATCTTCAATGGAAGAAAAATTATTGGGGTCCAACGTAAGCAACTCATTTTCAAGTTTATGGGCTCTAATCTCATTTTTAATTCATTAGGGGCATCAAGTTCTGCAATATGGAATCTAAGGTCTAGAGAAATAGACATCCCTATTAACCCATGTGATTGATCTTGCCTATTTTCCCATTTGGCTGCCTTATCTTCATCTTTAGGTTTAGTTTCTTGGTCTGAGGCTATTATGTAAAGACCTTTACTTCTAAGTAAATCCACAATGTAGGACCAACATTGGAAGTAGTTGGTGCTGTCAAGAATAACTTGGAATGGACTTCCCATTTTAATAGAAACTGAAGTTGTAGATGTTAAAATTAAGTGTTCAAATGGAAATATCTCGAAAAAATAGGCTGATTCAAAAAAATTGGCTCTAAAAAGGGCTTCCAGATGAAGAAGTTATGGCTTTTTGAAGAAAATTTGTTGAAGATGTCGACAAAGTATGTAAATGTGTGGAAGTGAATAATAATGTTATATTTTAAAAAAATATCCCCCCTTTCCAAACTTAATCTAATTAGCTGACTTAAGAAAAAAATTATGTGACCCACTTTCATAAATAAGTGAAATTCACTTTAATAATGGTACTTTATGAGCTACCCACTAAATTGTAATTTAAATAAAAGATAACGAGATTTTAGAATTATAAGTGACTCACTTTTTATAATGGGTGAGAACACTTTCACATAAAGTAACTTTAAAACGTAAGTTACATGTGCTTTTTGAAAAGGTAACTCAACAAAAAGAAAGAATTGAACTCAAGACCTCTATTCTCTTAAAGTAACTTTGGACCAAGTGAGCTAGTTTAAAAGGCTAGTAATTTTTGGAAAAGATGAAGGAATTTTTTATTTTTTTTGTCACTGATGCGTTGGGGTGCATGCTTACTTGAAAAATCTCTTTTTTCCTACAAAACAAAAAATCACACAACCCAACACGGACATAAAAAAAAAAAAAAAAAAAAAAAAAAAAAAAAAACCTTATGGCTTAAAGTTATCTTTTGCTGGAAACTAAATATTTTCCTCAGTGTTTCTGATTTTCCGAGATCACACTAAGGTGCGGTAGAAAATAGCATACGCATGAGACAAATATTTCCTTTCTGTTTTTTATTTTCCCAGATTGCACAAAGTCGCAGGGCAAAGAGCATATGCAAAAATGAAAGGTATAGATCTGCTAATAAAAAATAGAAAGATAAATAAACCGAAATAAACAGAGATATAAATAGCTAAAACTGCAAATAAAGACTATATACCTCCAGATCTTAAAAATGACGTAGCTAGGGCTACCGGAAACTTTTTCGCATGAAATGAAAGGAGTTTCTAACTGGAACAGATGCTCCTAACACAATAGAGTAGTACTCTCAGCCCAAAAGAGGTCAAAAATAGTAGATCTAGGATACGACAGTTTAATGTAGTTGTACTGGCTTCCGATTTGGATCACCAATGGATATGGCCCTCAAATAGCTCTGATACCATGTAGAAATTTACAGGGTAAGTTCCTCAGATAAAAAACCAAATGACACCACTCACAAATAGATCATAGATCAATACACTAGTATTCTTGACATGGTTAAAACCCTCAAAGAGGGAAACATTCCACGGTCTGAGCCAATGCAGCCACTTCAGGAAATTTATTAATAAAAGAAATAAAATTTACATAATCTTCTCTCATGAATGATTACCCTACAAATGACCCTCCATGATCTCTAAATAGATATCATGGACCAATCGGGTGTTAAGCCATGGATCAATTGTCAGTAATACTAAGGAGAGAATGAATTGTCGGATCACTTCATGTCAAAACATATTGTGACCGTCGGATTGTAAGTTACAAATGTACATAGTAAAGAAACACACTTTACCTAACTCTACACTAGACCAAGTTATACTTAACTATTTCCTGTATGTCAAAATATCCTAACATGCATAATATGTTAGATAAACCAAATCACAATAAATGGGCGTACCTTAACATAGCTCGGGGAGGATACCTTGTATGCAAGATCACCAAATCAACGTGATACATGTATAAAATAATCATAACATCATATAAACATATACGATTAAATGTATCAATACATAAGCATCACCCTAGTTAGGTCCAATCATCAATGCAAAGCCATATCGACACTACATGCTACGAACTCATGGATGACAACAACCATTACTCCATTGCACACATTGCCAATGAAACTGTTAATATTAATAAGCAAAGCCTAGTCAACTACACATACTCATAAACACATGTAGTCAAGCATAAGTGACCAATTATCGTAACCAACCTACAAGACTGATACATGTAATCAAAATATTAAAAATTGTAACCTAACATACAAGAATGTAGTCAAGTTGTATAAAATCAAGCTACACATAATCAAGTAACCAGTCATGTACTTCTCACGATAAATTCCACAAAATCAATCATCAAAATCCCCAAACCTTACTAGCATCATGATCAACATTCTGTAATGCTTCAAGCACATGGAACACAAATGTAAGAGACACACATGCAACTAACATGCATGCATGACCAACACACACTGCCAATCCAATGGAAGGGGTGAACCATGCTCTGATACCAATCTGTAATACCCCCTTCTAGTTCTAACCAAAGTAAGCATGCTAACTGGGGTAAAAATGAGGTGAGAGGCTTGTTGAGCCTCACAATTGCTTATTGTTTACACTCTTTTTCACTCTATCTATTTCTTTTTTACCTTCATAATCACACATTGGCTATCAAATCACGGGAATTATGACATGGAAGGTATGAAATTGTCTTGTATTTCATAAATTGGTAATGTTATCTATTATTTAGTTTAATGTTTACTTCGGCTACCGAATTGCAATGATTTTGCAGCTAATACACAATTCTGCGGCCAAGTTTTTGGTTTGACAGGTTCCAAGGTGCCAGCTGGGAAGCGAAATATATGGGTAGGTGGAAATTGATGCAATCAACGATTTCCTCCTACTCTCATGAACCAGATCGATGGAAGAAGGTCCCAGTGATGTGGTCAAAGATGAAGTCAACCTCTTTAGTCAACAAAAGGCGAGTGGGAACAAGATTTATGCCTCATGATTTTCTTTGATAATAGCAAATCATGACCAAATTATGTTACGATATCTTTTCAAGTTAATTATAGTTCCAGTTGATGGGGATTAGGCATATAGCTCTGAACAATTTACTTCTATGAGATCTATAAATATGCCTCTCAGCGGAAATGAAAACGTCATTCAGTAAGGATGCAACAGTGAGACTTAAAATCTATTTTTAATGCTCTATTTATAAAAGAATCATTTCTTTTTCTCATGCATGGTTAAGTGTTTGATCAGTAACGTGATTGTCTGCTTCTCATGGAGGGCTCACTCGAGCAGTAAGGATTTTTGTTTCGTTTTCAGTAGATAGAAACTGTCTTTGTATTTTCATAGCTTCCTGTTTGTTCGATTAAGTAATTTCATTCTAATTTCTTCCATATTTGAATTAAGTTCATTCTACTAATCATTTATTTTCTCATAGATTCTTGCACATGGATAGAGCTTAGCAACAATGACATAGTGTTATACTTTTAATCAATTAGACAAAATTTTATCTTTCTTATAGACAGAGGGTTTATTTGCAAAATTGGATGTTAAATTTCAAGCATGTGTGATCTATAGTTCAAGCAAGTGTGAATGTATTCTAAGCAAGATTTTGTTTCATTATTGTTTTCAGACAAGTATGATAGTTGTTTATATAGATGTCTGATGAGATTAAATAGTATTTTTTTCTTCTGAAATTGAGTGTGTGTATATAATTATTATTTATGCAAAGTGTGGAATTAATTTTCATTTACATCATGTGAGATTGATTTAAATATATGCAGAAGTGTGACATTTTCTTTATTTCAAAGCAGAGTGTGAGATTTCTATAAGAAAAAATAGTTTTAAGCAAAAGACCATGATCATCATTGTAGAGTTAATTTTATTTTCTAGGAATAACTAATTTACTCATAGAAGACATGTGCATCTAAATAACTCTATTTAATTTAGAAAAAAATTCTTCTAACACATATAGTACACTTACACTTCATCAACTTACTAGCCCTCGTCGATAATTTATGTAAGCAATTTAAGGTCAATTAAATTGTCAAACATTTTGGCGTCATTTTGGGGAAATAATTAAGTATAACTTGGTCTAGTGTATAGTTAGGTAAAGTATGTTTCTCTAGTATGTACTTTTTGTAACTTACAATCTGACGGTCATGATATGTTCTAGACATGAAGTGATCTGACGCTTCATTCTCTCCTCGGTATTACTAATACTAGATCTATGGTTTGACACCTGATTGGTCCATGATCTCTATTTAAAGAGCATGGAGAGTCATTTGTTAAGTGATTGTTCATGAGAGAAATTTATGTAATTTTTCTTTCTTTTACATTAATAAATTGCATGAAGTGGCTGCATTGGCTTAGGCCGTGAACTATTTCTCTCTTTGAGGGTTTTAACCACATCAAGAATACTGGTGTACTGATATGTGATCTACTTGTGAGCAGTGTCCTTTGTTGTTCTATCTAAGTAACTTACCATGTAAATTCCTACATGGTATCAGAGCTATTCGAGGGTCGTATCCATTAGTGATCCAAATCTGAAGCCGATAAAACTACATTCAACTGTCGTTTCCTAGATCTATTATTTTTGATGACTTTTAGGCATAGAGGACTTCTCTATTGTGTTAAGAGCATTTGTTACAGTCAGGAACCCCTTTCATTTTACGCGAAAAGGTTTTTGGTAGCCCTAACTACGTCGTTTTTAAGTTCTTGAAGTATATAGTCTTTATTTGCAGTTATGGTTATTTATCTTTCTGTTTATTTCGGTTTATAGTCCTCTATAATCTTTTTATTACCAGATCTATACCTTTCATTTCTATGCATGCTATTTTCCCCGTGACTTTGTGCGATCTGGACAAACCATAAACAGAAAGAAAGGATTTTTCTCATGCATATGCTTTTTTCCATTATGCCCTAGTGTAATCTTGGAAAACTAGAAACATTGAGGAAAATATATAGTTTCTGGCCAAATCTAACTTTAAGCCGTAAGGTTTGGATTACTTTTGCGTGTTCTTTTTTGTTTGTGTGGTTTTTTTTATTTTGTAGGAAAAAAGAGGTTTTTCAAGTAAGCATACACTCCAAAGCTTCAGTGAACAAAAACAGAAAAACCTTTCCTCTTTTCCAAAAATTACTAACCTTTTAAACTAGCTCACTTGGTCCAAAGTTACTTTATGAGAATAGAGGTGTTGGGTTCAAATCTTTATTTTTGTTGAGTTACTTTTTCAAAAAGCACATGTAACTTATGTTTTAAAGTTACTTTATGTAAAAGTGTTGTCACCCATTATAAAAAGTGAGTCACTTATAATTCTAAAATTTTATCTTTTACTTAAGTTACAATTTAGTGGATAGTTCATAAAGTACCATTTTTTGTTGAGTTACTTTTTCAAAAAACACATGTAACTTATGTTTTAAAGTTACTTTATGTAAAAAGTGTTCTCACCCATTACAAAAAGTGAGTCACTTATAATTATAAAATAATGTTATCTTTTATTTAAGTTACAATTTAGTGGATAGTTCATAAAGTACCATTGTAAAAGTGACTTTTACTTATTTATAAAAACGGGCCACGTAAAGTAATATTTTATAAAAGTAATCTAATTAAATTAAGTTTGGAAAGGGGGGATGTTTCTTAAATAAAACATTTCACTTTCCAATATTCATGTGGCTCATCGGTATCTTCAATAATGTTTCTTTAAAAAGCCATAACTTATTCATATGGAAGTTGTTTTCAGAGCCTATTTTTTTTAATTGGCCTAACTGTTCAAGATATTTACATTAGAACGCTTAGTTTCAATATCTAGAGCTTCAGTTTATTTTTAAATGGAAAGTACATGCCTAGTTACTCTTGACAGCACCAACTACTTCCAATGGCTATATTACATTGTTGATTTACTTAGAAGTAAAGTTCTTTATAGAATAGCTTCACGCCAAGAGTCTAAACCTAAAGATGAAGATAAGCAAGCCAAATGGGAAAATAAGAAAGATCAAGCACATGGGTTGATAGGGATGTCTATTTCTCTAGACCTTAGATTCCATATCGTACAATTGATACCCCGGATGAAGCAATGAAATAGCTCAATAAAGTTTTTGGAATTAAAAATGAAATTAGAGCCCATCAACTCGAAAATGAGTTGCTTACGTT
>APFE030737859.1:117320-140643 GCA_000404065.3 Pinus taeda | reverse complement strand
GAAGTTTGAACAGTAGACTGGACAGGTTGCTGAGATGGACCAGAAACCAAGGGTTGTCCAGGTTGTGATGACGACTGCACATTCGGTTGCAAGACCTGCTGGGATTGAGATGGATCCCACACTAAATTCGTTCGGGGTATGGACCCATAACAGGTTGAGGATATTGAGGACCATAACTAGGTTGAGGGTAGGGTTGATAATATGATTGACCAGAAGGCGGTTGGTAACCTTGAGATGGGTACTGACCTTGCGGTTGATAACCCTGAAGCATGTACTGATACTGGGGTTGACCTTGAGGTACATATTGATGCTGAGGTTGACCTTGGGGTACATATTGATACTGAGGTTGACCTTGGGGTACATATTGTGTACCCTGACGTTGCCGCCCAGGCACATACTGAGTACCTTGAGGTTGCCCCCCAGGCGGTAACTGGCCACCTTGAGGTTGAGAACCTGACATCATTAGAATATCTTCTACACTCAACGGTTTAGTACCACTACTTCCAGTTAACAACTTATGTTCGATAGGTTGAGGAGATGCTCCCGAAAAAGTGCCAGAGATGGACTAATACCCAGCAGGAACAGAAGGACCGCCATACAAATAGGCTTCCAGAGATTGAGAAAACATGGATGAAGTGCTAGATATATTCAATACAGGATAGTAATCTCTAGGTGTTGGGTGATAAAAAATAGGAGGTGGTGAAAAACTTAGTCCTGGATTTTCCAAAAGATTAGCCAGTGAACGGTACCAAGCACCGCTCCTAGGTGGACTGTAAAAGATCGATTCATGCTCCCTAAGGTCTAAGATAGGTCAATCTTCTGGAAAACGAAAGCTTTCTTCGATGTCCGAAACAGCAAGCTCTTCAATAGCTATGAGTCCAGAAGGAAGATCTTGGGTAATTACGGTTTTCACCCTAAGCGAACTAGGACCACTAGAATTTGGAGAAACAAACTCTGATACGGGAGTAGCAACAACTTCAGATTCGGGTTCAGATACTTCAGGTTCGTCACCTATGTCACTAGTAGATGCAATACTACTAGTAACTTCTGAAATTACTAACGGTTGAGAATCAGAATGTACTATCAAAGATGGTTCTCCTTCTTCAGGTGACCTACTTCTATGATCACTAGGACTTACGAGGACTTTCAAGCCTTCAAGTTGGCTCAGTACGTCCTCAGGAGGTTGACCCCGAAGTCTACGGGACGTCCTCAGTAACTCAGCCACGTTAACAAACTCAGGGGATTGGCCCCGAAGTCTACGGGAATGCCTTGGTAATTCAACCACAGTTAAATACTTTTAACTACTTCACACACAAACAAAGTAAAATCTCAATGAAAACCACCTAAAGCCTATAAAGAACCAAACAAACTGAATCACACGCCTAAAGAATCTAGGAGATCAATCACACATAAACAGTAACTTTCCAGACCGAAAACACTAGTTGGTGATGAAATCCAACGTCGTAGAGTTCGATACAGAAATAGCGGTTGGAACAGTTACCCTGGCAACCTGCTTAATGAATAGACTGGCACAAGTTTCTCCACTTAACCGTCTTGAGTGAAGAGAACTACCCAGAAAATCCAAGTGAGTCTAGCCGATGTCTGTTCCAGGAATAGTGGGATCTTCCCGCCACCGTCACCTTAGGAAGAATCCTAGAGAATATGGACACTAAGGTTACCAACAGAAACAAATATACCTGGGGGAACAGTCTATGATCCGATACACACGCAAGGGCAAAGTAGCAAGCTCAATCCCCTTGAAGGCTCCTCGAAATAAACTGAGATTTACCAACAAGTGACCCCAGGCTCCTTGAAAATAATCTGAGGTTTACCGTTTGTAATACGTGAATATCTAGTGTCGTTCCCAATGAGGAAGGATTGATTCCCACACTGGTTCGGACACGATCTCCTGCTTCTCCTTTAAGAGGAGCTTTCCCAGAGTATAAATGCAACAATTGGATTTCTCCTACCACAAGATAAAGCTACTTGTTTGTTTTACTTATCTTGGAGAGTTAATTACTCCCTACTCCAAGATACTAGCCTAAGCTATATTGGTTTATCAGAGCCCTAGAAACAAAAAAAATTGCTAGATTGATTTTATATTAAGCGTGATTTTTAGTGGTTTTTGATTAAGTCAAAAGGTGATGGAAATGAAACTTACGGTGTAAAGACTCGACTCAAGATCACTACAAAAATGCACTTAAGATGACTAACTAATCTTTTCTCTTCAATGAAGTTCTAGCTAAGAAAGAGTTGGAGGATGCAAATACTTAAAAACACAAATCTTTCTTAACGATCAAATCAAAAGAAGAGTATTCGTTTCAATGCACTCAAAAACGAGACAACTAATTATTTCCACAAGAATTTCTCTTTTCATTCGAAGACTCAAATTCTACTAAGAACAAGCTTTTTTCAAAAGAGACCTTTCATTTTTCTTTACAAAACATTAAAAACTATAACTAAAGAAAATCTTCAAGAGAACTATTAAATAAAGCAAACTTAAGATCTACAAACTAACAAAACCCTATTTGAAGTAAAAAGCTTACTTGGTCACAAGAAAACCAAGGACTAATTTGTTCAGAATCACAAATAAGTCAAGAACAACCAATTTTGTATTCCTTTTTAAAATGAAAATCCAAACTTTCAATCACAAGCTTATCGAAGTTTTGTAAAGAGAAAACTCAAAGCGAATTTCTCAACAAGGGGAGATTTCAAAAATGGTCAGACTCTTAAGGAGACTGGTAGACACTAAGGTGATCTAAATTCCCTACAACCTCTAAGCTTAAAGCCACTACACAACCAAATCGAAAAACAAACCCAACAGGCAAAACTTCTAGGAATTTCACCTAAAACCCTAATGCTAATGAAATTAAACCAAGGAAAGATTTCAACCAGTCACATGCAGGTATGGGCAGAGGATAACCACTAGAAAAACAAAATAAAATTAACTGAAAGAGCAAAAGTCAAAATTTTCAAAAATTTAGCAGGGTACGCAGGTGCAGAGTTCACCCAGGTGCGGGTATGCTCTGTGTGCAAAACCAAAGTGCGTACAGGTACGCACTGTGATGTAAGCGCAGACTGCGGAACTCAACCAAAGTAATGAAAAAGAAAAACAAAGCTAAATCCACTAAGTCTACCCAAAGCCACACATAACTTCCCTGGCCACTGACCCAATGCCTCAATTTATAGTGCAATGGAGATCAGTTACCAGCTCCTCCTTCAAAGGGATAGAGTCCTCCTTCAAAGGGATAGCTCCTCTCAACAAGGATTAGTTCCTCCCAGATGGATGCATGAACAACTTGGACGAACAATCCACGTAACAAGAATGCTCAAGAAACTCTAGAATTAACCCAAGATGAGTTTTTTAAGATAAAGATTGCGCCTTTTGACTTTTACAGGGGTACGCACCCTCCCCTTTACATACAGAGCGTATAAGTACGCAGATAACTTGAACAAAAGGTGCGGGCCCACAAGCAAAAGTAAGAGAAAGTTCGGAACCAGAGTTACATTGCTTTTTTGATGTCTTTCTCTCATTTCTCAAGCTTGTTTTGAAGATCTGAGGATTAAGACTTGCTTAGGAAGCTGGTATAGGTGATGATAGGCCTACACCGACTGCAAATAATCAAGGTGACGATATTTTTGTGTAACAGGGTGCTCAAACTATTGGACGAGAAACAATTATATGAAAAAAACTCCAAATGTGTCTTTGGAGTACAAGAGGTGGAATATTTGGGTCATATTGTATCTCATGAAGTTGTTAAGGTAGACCCTAGCAAAATTAAATCCATTAAGGAATGAAAATTCCCCATGTCCATAAAGCATCTACAAGGATTTCTTGGGTTGACATGGTATTATCTCAAGTTTGTTAAGAATTATGGGAGAATAACACCACTTCTTTCAACATTATTGAAGACAAATGCATTTTCATGGACTCCAGAAGCAATGAAGGCCTTTGAACGTCTTAAAGAGGCAATGTACCAAGCATCGGTCTTAGCTATGTCAGACTTCACAAAAACCTTTATTGTGGAATGTGATGCCTTAGGAAATGGAATTGGTGTTGTTTTAATGCAAGAAGAAATACCCATTGCTTTCAAAAGTCATCCAATCAAGAGAAAGTATTTAGACAAAGCTATTTATGAGAAGGAAATGTTGGCAATACTACATGCACTTAAGAAATGACGACCCTACCTAATGGGAATACACTTCAAGGTAAAAACGGATCATGATAGTCTTAAATACTTTTTAGAACAAATATTATCTTCAAAAGTGTAGCAAAAATGGGTCAAAAAGATGTTGGGTTATGACATTTTAATCATCTACAAAAAAGGGAAGCAAATTGTTGTTGCAGAGGCACTCTCAAGAAAGGATGAGGATGTGGAAGCATTGCTTTACGCCATTTCTTTTATCTAACCAGATTGGATAAACAAAGAAAGGGATGGATGGAAGAATGACAAAGAAGTGTGGGCACTCATTCAAAAGTTACAACAAGATCCTAGTAAAACCGATACATTTAGCTGGAAAAATGATTCATTATGGTACAAATATTGCTTATACCTCTGTAATAATTCCTAACTCAAACAAAATATTCTTATGGAATTGCACACCTCTCCCTCAGGAGGGCACTCAAGATTTTTAAAAACTTACCACAGGGTTAAGAAGGAATTTTTTTGGGATGGCTTTAAATCTGATATTCAAAAGTTTGTGGTGAAATGTTTGGTTTGCCAAAAAAAAAAAAATTGAAACAATTAAGACCCCGAATCTATTACAACCTTTATCCATTCCAAGTCAACATCGGGAGGAGGTTTCAATGGATTTTGTCATAGGTTTACCCAAGTTCAAATGAAATAGTGTCATTATGGTGGTAGTTGATAGACTTACCAAGTATGCACACTTTTGTGCATTATATCATCCATTTAAAGCCAGTATATTTGCTACTGCATTTATGGAAACAATTCAAAAGCTACATAGAAACCAAAAGATTATTGTAAGCATCATGGATCCCATTTTCACTAGAAATTTTTGGACATAATTATTTTCTTGTCTGGGTACTCAGTTAGCTCATAGCTCAGCTTATCATCCTCAATATCATGGGAAATCTGAGATAGTAAACAAATGTTTGGAAGGATATCTTTGTTGCTTTGTATTTGATAAACATACATAATGGCTCAAATGGTTGCCTCTAGCTGAATGGTGGTATAACACTTCCTTTCATACTGCAGCAAAAATGAACCCATTTATGGCACTTTATGGATATCATCCACCATCCATCACATCATATTTAAGAGAAAATTATAAGGTTCAAGCAGTGGAATATTAGATTGAGCATCAACAACAATTTCTCCAACTCTTAAAGGACAACCTCACTTTGGCATAGAATAGAATGAAACAACAGGAAAATCAACATCGCAGCGAAAGAAGTTTTGATGTAGGTGACTGGGTATTTCTACAACTACAACCATATAAATAAATGTCCCTCAAGCAAGCTAACAAGGATAATAAATTATCACCAAAGTATTATGGTTCGTAAAAGGTGTTGCAAAAGATTTGTACTATGGCATACAAATTGGAGCTTCCTGCAATTTCCCGAGTGCACCCAGTTTTCCATTTTTCATGCTTAAAGAAGGTTATATGTGACAAGCTCCCAATTCAAACAATATTGCCAAAACTTGACGAGGAAGGAAAAATCATATTGGAACCTGAAGCAGTCAAAGAAACAAGAAACCAATAGCTATGAAATTGATCAATTTCAGAGTATCTCATAAAGTGGAAGAAATTACCAGTGGAAGATTCCACACGGGAGGATGAGAATTTTATACAGAAGCATCCAAAACTTCTCAAGTGTTGAGGACAACACTTTTTTGAAGGAGAGGGGCATGTTAGGTCCCTATAATACTAGTGATTCCCCCATTACTATTGTCATTGTTACCCTTATTGTTATTGTTTTGCCCTTATTGTCCCCATATTGTTATTATTGTGCCCCATAGAAGCCCACTATTGTTATTGCTATGCTTATATTATTATTGTTATGTTGACTTTCATTATATTGTGACCCCTTAGACTCCTATATATAAAAAGGAGGTTTTTTCATTTGAATCATCCAAGAATTATTCATTTGTGTAATGTAAAGGAGGTTTCCTCCTCGAAGAGGCTCATTTTGAAGTCGTTGATCTATCTTTTCTTCTATTTTATGAGTTGGTTGCATAACATTGAAGCCACTATTTTGTAATGCTCCATAGTAATGATAATATATAAGTAAATAAAACAATAAATGATAACAAAAAAAGTAAGAATAAGTAAAGTTAACAAAAACAAGTAAAAAATGAATAAAATAAGAAAGAGTTAAATTAAGAAAAATATTGAATCAAGTAAAACTTTAAACAAAGAAATAAAAGTTAACATGTTGACACATGGATTGTGTGCATGTTGATCTCTTTCCATGTTTAGAACCATTTGTTCTATTTAATGGAGGAAAAGGGAGATGAGGTTATTCATTCTTTTGGAAGAAGAGTGTTGTGAGACAAAATATTCCCTAACAGTGGTAGTTGATTGAGGGCTCAGGGGTGGCTAGTTGTAGAAATATTATGTCCAAGTAAGCCTATGGTTGGGAGAAGAGTTGTCCCCAAAAACTTTGTTGTGGTTAGCAGGATTCAAATATCGTTCAACTCCAAAATCACAAGTAATGAATATCGTACTACAAGTAAGTCATCTTTGCTTGTGTTTTTTGAAAAAAGTATGCTAATTAGTTGAAGATATTGTGTGTTGATTACTAATCACATTATTCATATATTTATTTGTATTTTTTAATTTTGGGGGTTGTTACATATGGTATCAGAGCCAAGTTCATAACACACTATTATCATATAATAAAAATATAATAAAATATGGTGAGGGTTGAATATATATATATTATATATATATATATATATAAATATATATATATATATATATATATATAATATATATATATATATATATATATATATATAATATATATATATATATATATATGAAACTCTTATAGTCATTAGGGCATATCAAAAACTTAAT
This sequence comes from Pinus taeda, assembly GCA_000404065.3. NCBI lineage: Eukaryota > Viridiplantae > Streptophyta > Pinopsida > Pinales > Pinaceae > Pinus > Pinus taeda. The sequence goes on along the minus strand of APFE030737859.1, from coordinate 133,596 downwards.
TGGTCAACATTTCTCCGAGGATGTCACTCGAAATTTAGCAATGATGTCTATACCCCTAGGGAAATAGCCAACTTTCTAGTTAAAATAACAAGGAATGATTATTGAAAAGTAATTGGTACTTTATGAAAACATATCACTAATTGTATTGATGAGATAGCCTAGATCCTAGAGGTACGTCAAATATGCTTATTCATAGTTGGTATTAATTGGTTATTTAGGTAGTGAAATTTGTTTTTGTTTCTGAATCATGATAAGAATGATATAGCGCCTTATTGCTATATATTTTATATGTATGATTCTCATATTTATGACAATATGATATGAGGTTATGTGGTGGGCATAAATATTCTCGATACATATAAGTTGATGTTGAAACTTATTTCAGGATGTGGAGCATGTAGTTATTGCATGGAAACTTTATGGCATGCATGAGCATGCAATTTTTTATTATTCAAAATGTCGGGACTAACAATGATGTTTTTTTCTCATGATGATATGAAATATTTGGCATGTGGATTATTTTCTATGATGTTATGATTATAACTAATGCATTCATTGCAAGTTGAGATATGGTGACTGGCAAGAACTCCATAAATGGGCTGAGAGGGCCCATTTATTTGATGATCTTGTGGGATCCCATACATGTGAAGGAGAATATGTAAGGCCATATGGGTTGGGATAGACTCATTGATGGATAGCTCTTGACGGGCTATGGGACCATCTTGAGGAGGTCGAGTACCTGATATTGGATTGGGATGTCGAAGTCCTGAGGGGGCGTGAGGATTTCGATGCCTATGGATTTTCACCTTAGTGAGTGTGGAGTGAATGGGCCAGCCTTGTGAGATGCCTGGAGTCATTGACTATTGGGATTGGATGCATTCCTTGGAAGGATGAGGTTTAATCCTTGGCACGAGGCTTGGGGCCAACCTTGGGCTATGGTATAAACCGATGAGGCTTTATGCTTGGTTTCCAAAGTTGGGAAACATGACATAAGCTTCCTTGCGATTTTTTCATTGTTGGTAATTTTTTATGCCCACTGGTATACTAGTTCAACAGAGGGTGCAAGGAAAACGCGAAGTAATAAATAACTAGATAAAAATAAAATAAAAAGTTAAATGGTTCAACTTAACTCTGGGATGAAGTTCCTTAAAGAGGGGGAGTATGTAATGCCCCATAATACTGATATTAATAATATTAATATATAAGTAAATAATACAATAAACAATAAAGAAAAGATAATAACAGTAAATAAATAAAAAATAATGAAGAAAATATAATGATAGTAAATAAATAAAATAGTAAAGAATAAACTGAAGTTCTAAATAAATATATATAAAAATAAACCATAAAAATAGTAAGAATAAGTTAACAAAAAAAGTAAAAAGGAATAAGATAAGGAAAATTTAAACTAAGAAAAATATTGAATTAAGTAAAACTTAAAACAAAGAAATAAAAGTTGGCATGTTGACACATCGATTATGTGCATGTGGATCAATTTCCAATCCATTTCCATTTTTGGAATTGTTTGTTCTATTTAATGGATGAAGAGGGGGATGGGGTTATTCATTATTTTGGAAGAAGAGTGTGTGAGACAAAGTATTCCCTAGTAGTAGTTTTTGATTGAGGGTTCATGGGCGGCTAATTGTAGAAAGATTATGTGCAACTAAGCCTACGATTAGGTGGAGAGTTTGTTGGCTTGAGGGTGCTTGGACCCAGGTTCAGAGTTAGTTGTGCTAACTGACCAAACCCTAGACTACTGGCCATTTTGGCAACAACTCACGTAGCGCAAGTTGCAATCTCACCTGAGCAATAATGGGGGATTCGAGAACCAAGATTCTACATCCAGAAGGCTATGTGATGTGGTTAAGGCGTTCTCTGCAGTTTTAGGTCCGATTTGACCTTCGCGAACCCTTATTCATGAACTTGAGTGATTTTTCAGTTAAAGAAAGCTATAAGCCTCACATAAACATCTAATCATGCATAAATAACACAAAAATAGATACAGATCTTCACGGAGTACTTAAGATAAGATATAGATAAATATCATTCAATTGCACGTAAAAACAGAAAATACACAAGTGCATAAAAAATAGACACATAATTGCTTCAAATATCTTTTATTACTTCATATCTTCCTCATACAACTTTCTAGATGCACACGACTGTAGGGGCCTGCACACTCAGTTGCATACTTACTAAGGTCTCTGCACACTCAGCTACAGGAGCCTTCCCCTTAGTCTGAATACAAAAAGATCTACGAAATCAAACTCAAAAGTATCTCATCCATCAAGTGATTGATTTCCTTAAAATTGCTAAGACACCTTTTTTATACTTTTCTATTACAATACCATGGTCGGCAAACCATGGGTGGATCTCAAAACAATACCAAAATATAAGGGGTTTTGACTTTCCTAAAACCCCTTGAATCCTATTTGACCTGCGTTATTCATGCTCCACTGCTCAAAATGCAGAGACTTACAATATTTTAACAAAATTGACCCAGGGGACCCCTTTCCTATAGGGGGCCCCAAACATAATTCCGTTGGTACGCTTTGGATCTCGGCTTTTAGGATGGTGAACGAAGACTTCATTGGGTGAAGTGACTCCATGCATTGAACTGCTACCTGTCGAAATTCTTCGACCAACTTTTCTGTAGTTGCCCCTTTTTCTGCTAAGATGATTGTTTGATGTGTTTACTGCATACTCTTGAGTGTGCCTTCCACAGTTTGTGAGAGTTTTCCTACTTCTTCCTCCCATGGCTACATATGTGCAGTGATAATCTACATCTTCTTACGTAGCTCCTTGATTTGTCCTTGCAGGGATACCCCCTCTTTCAACTGGGTGTCATTTCCTTTATTTCATGATATTGCAGCTGCTTATCCCAGATGATGACTTCAATGTTTTTTACTTATGGGTCCTCCTATAGTGAGGCCCACATTTCTAGAGTCTCTTTAAAAAACTGGCTACACTCCTTGACTGCAACATCAAGATTTTCCCTGTTTGTTCTGATAGCAGCCTCATGCTTCTCTCGGATTTGCAGTGGTGTGGTGGGCTGCAACTTCAATTGAAGCTCAATAATTTGTAGCTAAATATTGAAGCAAACTTTATTCACCTATGCCTTTGATTCTATAAACGCATCTACCAGCTGCTACACTTTTTCTTTAGAAGTGGCCTTGGACTGAATCTGGAGTTTGGGGATCTCACTGCATATTTTGGAAATGGCCTGCTCCAGTTATGCCCTTCTCGCAGCTGCCTCATCATGATCCTGGAGATCTTTGTGCTTTTCATCACACATCTGTTGACTGGTGATCTACACATCCTTGATCACCATGAGAGCCCATTTCTCTCACACCTTGCGCCACAAGGTTAATACTTATGTCTTTAGGCAGCTAGGCACTCTCCTGTTCTACGACATCATTCAAATGTAAGGATCCATCAGGCAGGGGTACGACGTGAAGCTTTGAATAGAGGACCAATTGCAAACTACCCGATGTCATTGGTTTCTTTCTTGCTTGAGACCGACTCACTTGAATAATGCTTGTTTGAACCTGGCTTGCCTGAATCTGGAACTCCTTGAGGCCCTTCTGGAACTTCGTGAAAACAGACTGATATTGTTCTTTAATGTGGCCCCAAATAGCTTATGTCGTGTACTTGACAATATCTATAATTTCATCAAGTCCCCCCTTAGTGAGGACCATGGCCTCTGTTCTGGCAGACTTATCAGATTTTTGCTTCTTGCGTGCACCTCCCGCACTTGACTTTTGGCATCTTTTAAGAATAAATGGAGAATCAATGTTCCCTAGGTCTACAAAGGGATCTTTAGTACCCTAATTAAGTTCTTTTGTATTCTTCCCTTCATCGTGCTCGCCCTCTGTTTCCTGCACAGTATTCTTCTCTAGGTTGATGGTCATCATCTTCTTTTCCTTCTGCTCCTATTTACTAGTGTCTGCTATGCCTTCTGCACTAGTCCCTATTATACCTTCAACAATATTTGTTGGAATGAGCTAGTCAGTCAGCCACTGAAGGACTAACTGCGTGATATTGTCTTCGGTGACAAAAAATGGCAATGTTGTCCATTTCTTCATCAAATCACACCTCGCGCAGATGTATACATGATGGAAATTGACCTTAAAATTTTCAATGCATCAATATTCTTTGAATAAACTGGGTGACAACCATGGCTTCTGGTAAATCACTATACACAATTGCATCTCAAACATTACCCAAAACATCTTATTTTCAATGATACGGGAATGGTCCTTTGTTTCCCATAGTGAGGAAAATTTGGTAGCCTCACACAACTCTGCATCTAGTGTGGGGAACTAGGATTCCTCTGGCGTCCTCCAAGTTATCAGTGGGATCAATAATAGCAACCACGCGTAGTGGAATTATTTTCCTTCCTCCTGCACTTCATGACAATCATCCAATAATTATTGGCATAAGTACTTTGCCCAGTTGAATTGGACCCACTTGCTGCATTGTGCAACCAAGGATACTACTGGTGTTGATACTTCATCAACAAGATACTTTCTCTTGATTTTTCTTGCCAAGATTTGTGCAGCAAACCACACAGCTTCATATGATATGGAACTGATGGCATTTCCCTACGACTTCTTCACCAACCTGAAGTCACTTTTCATTTGGTTTGTGAGCTTTTTCTCTTGTGACTTCCCCACAAAATCATCTGTGGGGTTCGTGCCCTGATATGGTAGCACTGTGATTCTACAGATCAACATATCATCAATTGGGATGGGCCCTCCTAGCTAGAGACACCCATCATGAACCAGCACCAACAATAGGTGAACATAAATGGTATTAATAATGTTGTAGATAAAATGCGGGACATACTATAGATTGAGCAACCCTGCGTGCTCAATACTAGCCACCCAATTCATCGATTCAAGTTTCGTAACGTTCGCCTCCTCATAGTAGACTGTCTTCAGGTATTTTCTAGGCGCCAGCTGGGGAAACTTCTCATGATCTCCCAAATCCCAATCCTCCATCTTTAGAAATGGAACTCGGGCCAAGAATACACCCTTAGTAGGTACCTCCTCTAATTACAACAACGTGAATACCTTGAATTTTATAGATTCAGGGTCCCTAGTTACTTTGGTTGTTTGTTTCTGTGGGGGTATATACGGTGACAACCTAGAAATTGGCTTTGCGCCTTCTGCGTTGATATCCTCAATCCCCATATTCATTTCTTCTTTATATAGGTCCTAAGGTTTCATAGGCTACTTGTTTTTTTCCATTCTATCCTTCTTCCTTTGCTCAGTTGGGATCTTTCACAGTGATTGTTGAACTGGGATTTGTTGAGGCTTTTTCTGCTTTTTCTCTCCTGTCGTGGAGGCAATATGTTTTAGTCTCAGCTACCTGGGTGTTGTAGCATGGATTGGTGGCATTGCAGTCATGATGTTTCCTAACCCTCTCTTCAAGAATTATTTCTCCACTTCTGGCCAACTCAAGTAACCAAACATACAACAATACCCTTAACTCTTTAAGCACAACAACACATAGCAATTTCTTAAGAAGAAACGTAGTCAAGTGTAGAGTGAGGTGCAATATTTATAACTTGATTTGAATTCAAACTGTCTATTCCCACATAAATATCCTCATAAATGCGATTTTGGTGGCAAATTTTCCCAGATTTGCACCTTAAAAGCACTTTCCCCGCTCCTTTTAATGACAAAATCGTTGTCAAATCAATTGTAGCAGTTCTAATGGCCACTTTCTGGGGAGGCTGCACGACAATCCTCCATGTGGTACAACTTCTTCATTGCAATTTCCACCTACCCGCTTTTCCAACATATCGCACAACCTTCCTTCTTCGATAAAATTTTTCCTTGGCAGAGTAGTTTATAGTCCTGCACTTTCTTTCAACTTCCAGAAGAACTAAGACTTTCATGCATCCATGTAGTCATTGCATAGGGGTGGGATCATCCCTATAAAACTCTAGCCTGCTCCCATTAATCCTTCTAGGAAATATTTCTCCATTTAGCTTCATGAGTTGAATTGTGCCACCATCTGAAATGTCCTTAATTACATACGGTCCGAGTCAGTGCATCTGAAACTTCCTTGGGAGTTTGGTAAACTTGCTGTCATACATCAGAAACAAATCACCATTTTTGAAGGTGCACTGCTTAATGTGATGATCGTGCCATGCCTGTCCTCTAGCTTTCTGTACCTGTTGATGAAATCTAGCCAAAAAGTGGTCTTCCTCTAACGCCAGCAGTTGTGCTAGGCATTCCTCCATGACGTCGCGATCTTCCATCTAGACTATTGTTGTGATCCTTAGGCTGGTCACTATGTATTCCATTAACATTACTGCTTCTTGTTCGTAAACCAGTCAAAAGGGTGTATGCCCAGTCAATTTCTTACATGTAGTCCTATATTCCCATAGACATGTTGGTATGCACACATCCAAATCATTCCTATTAACATTGTAGACCTTTGTGAGGGAATTTTCCAAGATCTTGTTGAAAGCTTTAACAGTACCATTCACCTAGGGGTGATATGGCGTACTCTTTTGATGGTACATCTGGAATTCTTTTGGTAAAGATGCAACTATATCATTCAAGAAGTGTGACCCTATGTCACCCATGAGAATCTTTGAGCATCCAAACCTAGATAGAATAAACTCAAATATGAACTTCACAGCAGTGTTTGCGTTGCAATCCTTCACAGGCTGTGCCTCAGCCTACCTAGTTAAGCATGATGTCATGGTGATAATATAAATTTCTCCCATCTTGTTTCCATGTGGCTGAATAGGTCCAACAAAGTCAATTACCCATTTATAAAATGCTTGTAACATGACTTGTGGATTTAATGGAAGTTCATCCCTTTGTGATAGTCTCCCGGTCCATTGACACACATCGCACGCACTGAAATATTGCTTGGAATCTTTATGTACCATTTTCCACCATAATCTTGCACATAGGACCGTCTGCATAGTAGCCTCACCTTCATAGTGTCCTCTAGAGAAACCACCATGTGATTTGGATAGAATATTGTGTCTTTCATATTCAGGCACATATTAACATAGAACTTCATCCGACCCCATCTCATAGAGTTTTCTTGCAATCACAAAAAAATTGGCAGCCCTGACAACTAGTTCCTTCTTCTGTTGTGTTCTAATAAACTTTAGGAGCTATGTCAATAGATAAAAATTGAATGATGTTTGCAAAATTCTCATCTGCAACCCTAAAATTAAAGAGTTGTGTGTTTGGTAATCCTTCCTCAATATTTGTAGGCTCTTCGCCATTTTAGATCTGAGAAAGGTGGTATGGTCCAACATTCAATCTCCTGGGCTTCACTATCACTTCAAAATCATATTCTTTGAAAATGAGAAACCATCTACAGATCCCCCCCCCCCCCAACATAGGCTTATTGACGAGGTACTTCAAAGGATAATGGTCTGTATACATCTTAAAGTGCACACCTAGTAGATAATGCCTAAACTTTTGTAGTGCAAAAACCATGGCCAAACCTTCATGCTTTGTGGTTGAGTAGTTCTTCTCGGCCTTAGATAGTTTCTAGTTAGCGAAGGCAATCGGATGATCGATATCTCCTACCCTAGGTTGTGTTAAGATGACTCCCAATGCTATGTAAGATGCGTCCACATGTACATGAAATTCCTTCTTCCAATCCAGGAATACTAGGATTGGTGTTGTAACCATATTCTCCTTCATAGTATCCAATCTCTTCTGATAATCATCATCCAAAAAAACATAACAAACTTCTTTAACAACTTCTCCATGGGCGTAGTGATCTACGCATATACCTTAATAAACTTCCTATAGTATCCAGTATGACCTAATGTCATGTGTAGCTGCTTTACATCCCTAGGGGGCTCCATATTGATAATTACAACAATATTAGTAGGGTCTACCATAAATCCCTACTTACAAACAACATAGCCTAACTATATTCTGTAAGGTACACAGAAAATGCATTTCTTCAAGTTCAAGGAGATCTGATACTCCCTACATGTATCTAACATCAGTTGCAGACTAGAGACATGGTTTTTGACCAGCCCAAACATTGTCCAATCATCGAAGTAGATTTCCAAAAACTTATGAATGAAATCCTTGAACATTGTGACAGACACCCTAGAGAAAATCGTACGAGCATTTTTGAGTTTGAAAGGCATGATTGTATACTGGAATGACCACCATTATGTAGTGAAGGTAGTATTTCTTCTATCATCTAGTGCAATCTTAATTTGTTGGTCTCCCAAGAATCCATCTGTAAATTAATACGCTTCCTATCTACCAAAATTATTGAGAACTTCATTTGTAAACGACTTAGGGAATGGATCATGTACACATCCATCGTTTAACTTCCATAGATCTATGCAAATTCTGATATCACCTTTTGTTTTCTTCTCTTGGACCACCATAAGAATGACCCACTTGGATTCTTCTTCAGGCTCAATTATTCTAGCCGTGAGCATCTTACCAAGTTCCTCTCGTACCTTTTCCTTGTATTTTGGGTTCAACCGATATGGGCATTGCTTAACTGGCTTCGCATCAGGTTTTAAGTTAATCTTCATCACCCCCAAATATCCTATTATCCCTTTCAAGTCATAGAGCTTGGTTGGAAATAAATCTTGATATTCATGTAATAATTTGGCTACCTTATCCATTATATCTTCATCCCAATAGTCACTAATGTTCATGAATTTTGGTTCTGCTTCTGAACCAATTTTTACCTGCTTTGTGTGCACCAGATGGGAAATATCAGGGATCTCCGTATTAGGTCCACCAACTCCACTTTGTCCCTCTAATTCAGGGATATTAATATTCCGCGGATCCTCATCAGCTTCTTATGTTGTAACATTGTAACATTCTAAAGTATGTTGTAGCGGTGTACTCCAGTTAGGTTGTACCACATGATAGGCTCGATGGGTGTTCAAAAGACTGTTGCTTTAATTTCCTGAAGTGCTTCATCAATGCATGTGAACCCATCTTTAAAAATGAACGACAGCAAGAAACTTTCTTTCATCTCATCCTCGTCAGTGTTCTTGTATCGCATCTTTGTTTCTAAATACCAGTTCTTCGGGATAACATCTAGGGTATGAATAAAGATATGAACCCACTCAGGTTGAGGTATCTCACCCGACGCCTTAGTCCACCATGCTAGATGTTCATGTAGATCATCCTTCCCTGTGTATTTTTCAGTGAGTCGAGTGTTCACATGGCCAAATCTTAATTGCATCATTCTATGATATTCCTTCCAGTTAGCAAAATTGTCTCGGTGTGTACCCCACCATCTTGCAGGCGTAGCTCTTAATGCTATATCTAAGGCCTGGAACCAATGTTCCTCATGTACATCCATTTCAAAATGGTCAAGAAATATATTGACATCACCCAATCCATCATAATAGGGTAACTTATGTACCTCAGTAGATACACAACGTAGCGATTTTGTAAGTTGATTACATCTCAGCGTAGAGACCTCATGCAATCGATTCCGCCAGTTTTCTAACTCTTCATCTGATTCTGATTGGCATGAACTATATTTCTCCCAACTGATCCTTCCATCCATAGTAGGATTGATCCAATCTTCATTTCATGCAGTTAACTTATAGATGTGTTCAATGTCGTCATCTTCATAATAGTCATGGTTCGATTCTGTGTATCGCGCACCTTCAGCTGGATCCAATGAGACAATTACTCAAAGTTCATTCTTTTCAAAGACCATGCTTCACTTCTTTAAGTTAGTGATTTCATTAATGTCAAATGCCCAATCAATCCCAAGTAGTGTTGGGTAGGGATTACTATCGTCGGCGATCTCAATAACTTCAAAATTAGCCACTGCCCTTGGTCCTTCAATATCTACAGTTACTCCATGCAGGCAACCCATTGGAATTATCTTTTGTCTATTCGCCATGTGCAATTGAATTGGTGACCACTATAAATTAGGATTTCCTATACATTCCCAAGTCTCCTTTGGAAATACGTTAGCATCGAAGTCCATGTCTAGGATTACCTAATACATTTTGAAATCACTAATCTATGCAGTTAGCAGCATCTCCCTAGTGGTTCTCTTCTTTCTTTGGTTTACCTTATTGACTGTGAGTTGTCCTTAAAATGGCTTATCCTCGCTGGCGCAATTATCTATCAGTTCTTGTAGTCCCTCTACTGTCTTGTGATCCTATAGTAAATTCATGCAGGTTTGCAGAAAAAATTTCAACACTGTGGGATCTAAATCCTACGTTGCAGTAGCATCTTCAGATTTCTTCTTTCGCGAGACTATCAACATTTGGTTTTGAGACATAGAAGCACCTGGACTTATAAAATTATTTCTTGCCTCGATGAATGTGTCTTTTTCTCTATGTAAATCAAGCCCAACATTCTTCTCACCATCTTTTTGGAACTAGGAATCTGATTCTAGTTATTTTCCTTCGACCTTATCTTCACCAGTGGATACATCACTTCACATGACTATGTTGACACTAGGATTGTCTTCGCGTGACTTGGATAACATCATTTGAATATTCTGCATTGGTTGTTGGTTCTTATTCTACTGCGTCTTCGATATTACGATCAGGAAATCTTCTATGACATGATCAAATTGACGATAATACTGACATGAAGGGTACGTTGGATTCATACATTTGCGCTCAAAGTGTCCAGGTTCTCTGCAATTGTGGCAAATAATCTCGCCTCGACCTCTTCCAGCTCCTCTTCCTCATCCTCTTCCCTGCTCTTGAAATCCTCCATGATTTGTAGGTGAGTCTTGGTCATTCTTCATGTGGTTTTCAACCTACATTCTTTACAACAGAGTTCTGCCCATCATTAGTTCATAGCTTCGACAATTCCTCTCATCATGACCAATTGATTTAGAGAAGTTGTAGAAGAGTTTCTTCATAGGTTGTATAAATTTCTGTAATAGGGAACAATTATCTATCGAATGTTGTCTTGATACTCAGACGATAGTACACCAGGTACTTGCACTAGTGCTTGATCCAGTGGAAGACTCTGGTTTTAGCGGGTCAGGACTTCCCATAGCTATATAATCTTGGAATATAGGGAATTGATCCTTATGATGAACTTCAGCCTTGCATTTTGTGCACCAAAATTCAGAATGTGTCTCTGACTTAACCTCCTTTCCCTTCTTTAGATCCTACAACTCCATATGTAGACTTGCTAGTTGTCACTGGATCTGTTGAAATCCTACATTCATATCTTGGATTGGTGAGGCTTTTAGCTTCATCGTGATTTCCAATGCTTTGACCTGAGACCCAATCTTCTACTGAGATAACAACAATATTAAGTGAGGTAATAGTGAAGTTATATACCCGACCTTATGTTGTTCACCTAAGATCTAAAGGTTAGCTTGACTCAGTAAGCACTTTAGTCACTGATCTATATCCCACATAGATTCATTAACCCTCTGTTTAATCTCCTTTATCTCAGTCGCACATGGAGCAATCATCTTCGGCTTCATAAATTCCACATTCAATGCATCCTTTGTATTAGCCAATGAAGCAATTGGATGAATCGTTTTGTATCTGATGTACCAGGTAAGCGCTCTATCCTGTAGTGTTGTAACTAGTTGTGATTTCTTCATATCATCATCATTGATCTATTGTGCTTTCAACATAGCTTGTTTGAGATCCTCTAATCCCTGACCCTTGAATACAGGAATCTTCACTGTATTGGCCATACTGAATAGAGAAGGAAGAGGTGGAGGTGGATTTGCAGGTGTATGAGGTGGAGGTGAAAGTGGAGGTGGATTGGTTGCATTTTGAATTCTAGAAGTACCTTGATATACTATCTGTACCGCACCTCTAGGCATACTAGGGATACTTCTTTCTTTTTCACTTTCAGATTCTCCCAATAAGGGAATGTATTCACTTTCGACAAATTTGTCTTGATTTACTCCAAATCTCTTTCCACTTCGCGTAGATATAGTCAAACCCCTCTTAAATATTAAGGTAATGGCATAACCCTCTTTTCACACAAAAGAATTTAATCTAGGTTTTTAATGATTTCAGGTACTTACCTCTCAGACCCTTGAAGAATTTCCGTTCAACTTTGCTATAAGACACACATATATATATTGCAAATTTAGTGATGAAACCACCCAAAATACTATCAATCTAGTAGTCAAAATCCCTTGCAACCTTATAATAAGATCTTTCAATATGTTTTACTAATTCTAGATTCCACGCAATAGGATTGTCATGCTTCCAAGTAGGTTTGCTATTTGCTAATTTGGACAACCACTCATATAATTCGCAAGGGAACGATGTAAAGAAAACTTTTTGTACTTCTTTGTAGAGCTACCTCTGTAACCACTTCTCTTTTGATAAGTGTGGGCTCCTATTCTCCTAGCTTGTAAATTCGTGCAAATTTCAACCTATCCACTTCTCGATTTCCTTCTTAGTTAGTATCCACTTATGCCACATCACACATCCCTTAGATAGATTTTGATCACGCAAATGCAACCATCTGTTGGCTTGAGGGGGCTTGGACCCATGTTCAGAGTTAGCTGAGCCTTCTTCATTTGAAGAGGAAATTTCACAGTAGGTGTGGGTAGATTCCATGGTAGAGGAGTATGACTCCATCATGAAGAATGATGTTTGGGAGGTTGTGCCTAGACTTGAGAGAAAATATGTCACTGGATCTAGGAGGGTGTATGTTATGAACCAGCTCAAGAAAAGATATAAAACATAGATCAACGCCTTAGAATTCAGCCTCTTCGAGGGGGCAACATCCTTTACATTATATAAATGAACAATTCTTGGATGATACAAATGACAAAACCTCCTTTCTATATATAGGAGTCTAAGGAGTCACAATATAACCCAGCCGACCTAACAATAATAATATTAAGCCACAATAGTAACATTAGTGGGCTTATATGGGGTACAATAGTAACAATATGGGCACTATGTGGGTACATCAATATAATAAGTGGGTTGTACTAATAACAATAAGGGTTACACTAGTAGTATAGGGGCCTAACATGCCCCTCTCCTTCAAAAAGCGTTGTCCTTGTTATCACTTAGGTTGTTCCCTTTGATTCCCAAGGGAATGGCTACCGAGGTAACCACTAACCAATCTTTTAGCTGCAGGTTCTAGTCTACCTGTAGCCAGAGAGGGCTCTCTCTTTAAAATTTAGCTTTGTTTGATGACTGTTTTTAGACTAGTTATGATGCACTTGTTTATTTGTCTTTGGTAGGTTGATGATTTTCTTTGGAACTGCAATTTTGAATTACTGGACAGTTTGTTCCATTGGGCAATGGAGTTGTGATATTTATGTTCTTAAGAAATAGATATGTGAAGACAGAGTGTTGCTGCAGAGCAAGTTAGGCATATGTAAAACAATATATCAGACTAGTTGATGAGTGGTGGAACATTAGTAAATGATAGGCACTTAAGAATCTTTCATTATACTAATGAAGAAAATAGGGAAATAATGCTTGAGAGCAATTAAGAATTCTTAAACAGTATTCACCAGTTAGGATAAGCTGAAATATGAGCAGTTAAGAATTCATATCCATGGCTAATCCAGCAGAAAACATATTTAGTAAATAGTGATTGAGCATAGGGTGATCAGACCAAATCCTAGGCTATTCTTTTTCTCTATTTACTGAGATTATGAAAGTACGGAAATATGGAAATAACAAGAAACACATACACAGTTAGAAGAAACTTATTGGTTCAGCAAATGACACAGGAATTCTGCAACAAACACAGAGCTTCAAACACATCCATCTCAGACAGTATTGACACCAGCAATCTCCATCAGCAATTTTATTAACTAAGGTCTTCAATATACAATAGAGTTCTTCAGGAAGAAAACCTCTTACAACCGACCCTCAGTGCGTTATCTGGGGGGATATTTATACAAAATAGGGCATAAAAAATATCCTAGCGGAGAGTTATGGTGCAATAAATTGCACCACCAACTCTCTTACAAAAAGTAAATAATTCATAAATGCAACCCTAAAAGGCTGAGATAGCCGACATTCATTTGTCAGTCAGATGTGACTTTTGGCTGCAAAAGGCCGCTGAAAACAGTGCTTTAAATGCTGCGTTCTTTAGCTTGATATTCTGAGTGGAGTGCTAAGTCACCTGTTGTGCTGCTTGCTGTACCTGTGTGCTGGCCTGTTCTGCTGACCTGTTCTAAAAAAGGTAAGCAAACAATGTGGATTTAATTAGGCAAAATTTCCAACATTGCTTGCCACCAATCAGCCGGGGGCAACTGATGTCTCCTCATTTTTACCACTACCTCATCTGCCTCTGTAAGTCTGTAAAAATTGGGAGGTTCTTCAAATAGGTGATTAATCTCATGTTCTAGGTAAAATAAATTCTCCAGCTTGTCATAAAGGGTTTGCCCAGATGGGGGCCCTGTTTCTTCTGTGGCACTGCTGGAGGCTGTGATCTGGTTTTCTACATATTTATCAACCCTTACCATATAATGTTTATAGGACAGCAGCTGTCCTGTACTAGATACCAGACTTGGGAGACCTTTGTCCTGCAAAACAGCCATTTTGCCTCTGAACTCATCTATGTCTTCTTTCATCTCCTGGCACTTCCTTTCTAGTGTTTGGCTAAAGTTCCTCAGTGTAAGCACCTTTTTAGCAGTGAGGATTGCCTCCGTCCTGCTGGATATGTGCAAATCAGCCAGCTCCTCCCTAGTGCGGCTATTCAGGAAGTGGATCATCTTAGTTGCCTGTTCAGGCATTATTCCCAGGATTTCCCTGGCTCTCTGAATTTCTGTATGAGCTATTTCTGATAGCTCTACCTGCTCAAAAATGGATTGGATGGACCTCCATTGATTTTCCATGGATTTGCAAATCTTAGCCCATACAATCCTTTTTATCTCTGCTAGGGTGTTGCCCAGCATTAACTCTTTTTGTAGAGTTTTTATTTTGGCCTCCAAGGCCTTTACTTCTCTCTGTTTCTCTGCCACAGTCATTTTTGATTTGTCATAACTGGCTTCCAGTTTGGCCAGTTTCTCCTTGGTGACATTTATTTCTGAGACTTGGCCCTCCAGCTCCTTGACAACCTTCATCATTTCTTCCATGCTCAGGCTGGATTCTGCTGCTGCTGTGGCCCCCACGGTTGCTCCAGTTGCTGATGTGGCAGTGGTAGGTGCTGGAGTAGTGATAGGAGCTGCTGTTATTAGAGCTGGAGGGGCAGATTGGAGGTTTGTGGAGGTCTGAGGTGGCTGGGAGGTAGTTTCCCCTTGTTTCTCCTGCGTGGCTTTCTCCAATTCTGCCTCCATCTCCATTATCCTCTGGTTCATAGCCAGGAGTAATTCCATAGCTTGGTCCACCTATTTTTCTTGGGCCAGCTGTGCTGTGTCAGGATGGATAGTAGGAGGCAATTTTGCTTGCCTCCTCAATGCAGCTATGTCATCATCCTTTTTCTTCATAAGGGCCTTGATGCCCTTAGGATCCTTTGGGTCATGCCCAAGATCAACGATTATGTCCTCCAAAGTTTTTATTCTATTGTCTTTGGCGGAGGAGGACAATCTTTCCACATCCAGCTGTCTGTTGGTGTGCTTCAGTGATTCTTTTAGCTGATGGGCCAGCATTGCCCTATCAGCAAGTGTAGCATACACCATTTCCCCGGTTTTCTTGTGCAGCTCAATTTGGTCCATGGGGTGTATGTCTTTGGCAAAGACCTCCAGATTAGTTTTGTAGTAGTCAGCTGGGATCTTTGGGTGTGGAACTCTAGGTCTAAGATGAGTAAATATCATCTTTTCATCCTTGAAGTCAAAGGCAGCCATCAATCTCTGTTTTTTGGCTGGGGTGGTGTTGAGGAACTGCTCATATAGCTGCACTCTCAGTAATTCATTCTGAGCCTTAATCTCCATAAAACCCTCTTTGACTGTGGTCGGTTTCTGTCCCTGCTGTCTGGAGGAAGATACATCCACCGTGTGCTGTTGAGGTTGTGCTGTGCTGGAGGTTGTCTGTTGGCTTTCTTGCCTTTCCCTGTTTTGGCTTTCCTCCAGCTCTTCACTTATTTCTCCTTCAGCTTCAGGGTCTGTTCTTGGCCTCTTGGCCTCTGGTTGCTGCACTGACCCTGTAGGCGGTGTTATTTCTTCTCTGTCCCTTTTCTTCCCTCTCTCATTGTTTAGAGGGGTCTGCAATACTGGGTTTTGGATTTGTTCAGTTTGCAGGGGAGGAGCCTGTGTTGTTTGCTGGTCTTTTGAGGCACTAGGCTGCCCTATTTCTATTTCTTGATGCTCATCCATCTTCTCCTTTCCTTTGGCAGTTGTTGCTAGAGCTTGTTGGATGTCCTGTGTAGTTGAG
>APFE030737859.1:93399-106963 GCA_000404065.3 Pinus taeda | reverse complement strand
AATGCATGCATATTACATAACCTCCTCTACATTGATCATCAATTTAGCGGAATTAAGAAACAATCGCATGCGCACATTGAAACATTAATCACACATATCAACACAGTATGTACTAGGGAAAGCATACAGCTGAAATACCCCTCAACTATCTATATATTATATTGATTGAGAACATGTAACAATACATAGTACAATACTCCTCGCAAGTACACAGTACTATCTCCACCTGTTACACACAAACTAGCTCAGATCTGAATCAATCACAGGTTCAAATCTCCTCTGCTGCTTGCCTGCCTCCATTGCGCAATCCTGCATGAGAATATATGAGAATGGCTGATCCAAACTCGTATTTCCCTTGTGTTACACTATGGAATCCTCATTGGCAATCTCAATCCACTGATTGTGCAAATCTCATGCACAACTATAGTCACAACTGACAGCTATATTGCCCTTTCACTCACCTCTAACACTTGTCTCCACTGAACTGTCCATGCACTGAGTTAATTGATGTATTCTTTAGTTGATTTATGAGTTAATAATTAGTGAATTAATTAATAATTAATTCACACCATTCATCACTAGTTTATTTGTTAGTTAGACTAAATACAACTAGTTCAATTAAGTCAAACTGAACTGAACACAACTCCATCATCTCCTCATTCAACTCCACCAAACTCAATCACTTGAGTTCTAACTAAATTCCTTCATGCAATAGCTCAACTAACCCATAAGAAAAGTGTATTTCATTCTGGCAGTTGCATGTGCCACATTCGTAGCTCAAACTGAAGTGCTGCAAGATGATAATATAATGTTTATAGTCCAAATCTTATTAAGAGCTAATAATATTCGACTATTCTATATTTAGACTGGCAGTCTAAAAATAGACTCCGCCCATATGTATAAAAATAGAAGTCCATCTATTTTTACCAACATGACCAATCATCCACAAATAGCATCCTGCAACTCATAGACCATGATCCATATGTCTAAAAAGAGACTTTGCACCAAAAATAGCCTGCGGACCCACTTAGTGAAGGCGACTTCTTTTCACTAAGCTCCATCATCTTGTTGCATTCTCAACACTATGTGTTTTCTTTTACAAAGAGTAGTTACAATTCCCAAATTCTCTAATCCATTACAAAAACATAATTCAATTCCCAATTTCTCTAATTCATTACAAAAAAATAATTCATTCAAATTCTTAAAACATGAAATTTTAAATCATTAACAACAATATGCAAAATAAATGAGAATTTTTATGTAGCAAAAGAAGCCTGGTTATCTTATGCAAGGTGTATAGAAAACATTAAACTAGTCAAAATTACACTAAGGTAAATATAACCTCATGGAGATAAACTATATTAACTCACAACAACCTAGCTAAAAACCTACTATTAGCTCAAAAATTTCAAATTCCAGTGTAGAGTGGTCAAATTTTTTTTCACTGGGAAATATGGCTGAAAAAAATTGAACACTATGTACAATCTTGCACTATAATTGCCCCATAACAATAAAACCAAATTGGATTCTACATGTTGAGAAATTAATCACGATTGGATAATGCATTGAATAAAACAATGAACTAATGTCTATTTGCAACTCATTTAAATTTCTTATTAGCAATTGGTTTACACTTCATCATGTAGGTGAAGTTTCATAATATAACATTGTGCATTAACAACCTTTCAGTGCAATAGAGTAATGCAACTAACACCTTTTATCCCTTTGACATCTCTGACCACTCACTTTGCTACACAAAATCAACAAGTGGTAACTTTTTTGAGTTCCAGTTGTCTGTCATTTGTGGGAATTTTTCAGTAATAGTTGATAGATTAAGTAGTCACTACCAACTACTAAAGCTTGTATTGAATGAATTGCCAATTAATAATGGTGAAATTTGAACATTTGATTGAAAAACTCCTATCTACTTTCTCTCTTCATCACATGTCTGGACAAAATCAACATGGCTTCTCGGTAAATATGTTAAGAAGGACACAGTTTTCACCTGGCACCTTTCAGTTCAACTTAATGATTTTTCAAGTTGGGTGAACCAAACTTGGAATTTCAAATATTTATTGACCTTAATTTTTGAGAAAAATTGCAACAAGAGTTTCAAAAATCCTATAAAATTGTGTTCTCCACCTCTTCCCACTTCGAGGTTGCTTGTGCTCCACTTTTCTCGCTTCCCTTAAACTTTGTTGTTCCTTTTTTATTTGTGATTTTTTCAATTGGTGGATTTCCTTCCTGATCCACCCACTGAGATATTAAATTAATTTAATGATTATTTAGTAGCAGACTATATTAAATCATATCTTAGTTATAGTTGTGTACATTCTTATTTCTACCTATTTTTTCCTTTTCCTTTTATGTCCTCCTTTAATTCACCTTCAGGATGTTGCATCCATTTATAGGGAATCAATGAGTATGTGATATGATGATTTCTTGAAAGATAGTTGTGAAATGTGATACATATCAAATTTATTGTTATAATTACACATGATTTGAAGAAAAAAAAAAATAAACCCACATGCATATAACCCAATTCGGCAACAAGCCAACAAGGTATACCTCAAATTCGATAGGCAGTATCAGACCAATCAAGAGGTGGTTTTTCAAGCATTCTTCTAGTCTCGATACCCAATAGCATGATTCCATGTTGACCCAACGATGGGGCCACCCCCTCCCATCGAATCATTCAACCATCATTAACCCACTCGCATCTCCACATCTAATATGGGCTTCCCACCATTCTTGGGATGGGTCCCCTTGTTAGTTTGGGGTTAAGATAACCCAAGTTTTGGTACAGTTTTGTAAATAATGTAAAGTCTCCGCAACTTGTGGATGCAGAGTGCGTAGATCAATAGGAGTCAAAGGGGTTTAGCCCCTTATTTTATGTAAAGTTTTGAGTCAGTTTTGAGATTGACCCATGGTCCGCGGAATTGTATGAAAAGTCTATAAATAGTGAGTCTTAGAAAAGGGAAAAGTAAAATTAGACAGAGAAGAACAAGAGCGAACTAAGGGAGAAGTGGGTTGAGGAGTCTAGGATAGGAGCTAGGGTAGGAAGGCTCTACTTCCTACGCTTAGATAGGGAAAGAAAAGCTCCGCAACTGAGTACGCGGGGGCCTAGGTAGAGTTTGCAGCTGAGTGCGTGGAACCCTGTAGCTGTGTGCACAGGGAAGTTTGAGTCTGTAACCTTGAATTGAAGATCAATAAAGGAAGTTTTCCAAGTAATTCACGAGTATTTATGTTTATCTCTTAATGATATATGCTGCTAATGAATGATTTGTTTATGAGATATTGATTGAATGTTACACAATTCTCTTGAATAAGTCTTAATAATGTATGTAATGCATGTTTAAATAATTTCGTGAAGACTCTAGTGATTTCTCTTATGTTTTCTAATGACTTAAGTAAATATATGCTAACACTAATTTAGAACTTCTCTCTGATGCGTGTAAGTAGGCAAATTGATTGTTAGAGGTCTGCAAGGACTGATCGTATACCTTCACAAAGGTCTGAAGGTTGTTTTAACAGAGTTGCAACAACATGCCGTAAGAGTTTATCGATCTTTGTGAAGGAAGACCTGAGGCACTGGAAGACATCACACTAGTATCTCGATGTAGAAACTTGGTTCTTGCATCCCACCATACTGCTTCGGGTAAGACCATAACCTCATTGCGATCTCTAAGGATTTTGCTTATGTTTCTATCTTCTCTTGTGATAGAGAAATTCTCAAGTGGGGAAAAAGCGACGCGACATACCATTTACGACGCTGGCTATCTGCGATCTACATGTTAGCCTCTCTCATCTGACACTTCAATCTTTGATCAAATTCCCAAGCTGTCTCATCGACCCTCATCATGATCTCTTTAAATCCAATTACTAACGGTTAGTCGGACTTAGGCTACTTAAATATTTGTTTAAATCTTCCTTAGTCTCTTTTAGCATTACAAGAGGATTATCAGAACAATACTTAATGTACCAGGTTAGTGCGCGATCCTGCAATGCAGTAACCAACTGTGCCTTCTTTATATTGTCATCAATAATTTGTTGTGTTGTCCATACAACATTTGCAACAAACCATAACTTCTCTGCATCTTCACTTCCTATACCCTTGAAGATCAACATCTTCATTGCGTTCGCCATGTTGAATGGTGGTGGTGGAGGTGGAGGTGTGGGCGAAGGTGTATGGGGTGGAGGTGGGGGTGGGGGTGAAGTTGAAGGATGATTTTATCGAGGAATTCCCTGAGTGATTAGCTGAACAACACTTCGAGGCGTAGTCTACCCCGCACCTTCGTTGTCACTTGGAGGAGTTCCAATCAATGGATTATACTCTGGTCTTGATCCTTTGCGATTTCTAAGGAACCATCCAATTCGCATAGCTCCAACATCAAGGTAATGGCATCACCCATTTTTCACATAACAACATTTTAATCCAAGTATTCAATGATCTTAAATACTTACCTCGCGGTCCTTTGAAAAATCCTTGCTCCGCTTCGTTATAGGTGACTAAGGTATCAACTGAAAATTCTATAACAAATCCTCTTAGAATCCGATCAAGCCAATGATCGACAACCCACACGATCTTGTTTTCATAAGTTTCTAATTGTCGCACTAATTTTGGAGTCCACACTATAGGACTATCGAGCTTCCACCTTCCTTGACTGTCTGTCAATTTAGATAACCACTCATATAATTCAATGGGGAAAGTGAAAAAGAAGATCTCGTGCATCTCCGTATACAGAGACCTGTTCAACCACTCTTCCTTCGATAAGCACAGATTCATGTTTTCTTGCGCTGCGAACTTGTGAATCTTCCCAACCGCTTTTCAATCTATTTCTTGGTCAGATTCCAATGATGCGACATCACACATCTCTTTCAAGCAGATCCTGGTCCCGACAATAGAACCAATTTTGGCTTAGGGGGTCCTAACCCAGGTTCAGAGTTAGCCACCCCGACCAACAAAACCCTACACTACTGTCCCTTTCGACAACAACCCGCATAGTGCAGGCTACAGTCTCACCTGAAGCAGTATAGGGGGATGCAAGAACCAAGTTTCTGCATCTAGAGACTAATGTGATGTTTTCCATTGCCTCAGATTTTCCTTCATGCAGATCAATAAACTCTTATGGCACGTTGTTGCAACTCTGTTAAAATAGCCTTCAGACCTTCATGAAGGTCTATGATCAATCCTTGCAGAACTCTAATAGTTAATTCACCTACTTACACGCATCAGAGAGCAGTTCTAAATTACTGTTCACACAAATTTACTTAAGTCATTAATAAACATAAGAGAAATCGCCAGAGTCTTCACGGAAGTATTTAAACATGCATTGTGTACATTATTAAGACTTATTCAAGAGAATCATGTAACATTCAATCAATATCTCATAAAAAAATCATTCATCAACAACATATAACATTAACAAAGATAAATAGAAATACTTGGGAATTCTTCGGAAAATTGTCTTTATTGATATTCAATTCAAGGTTACAGACTCAAACTAGCCCAAATTGTTGGAGAGGTAAATCCCCTCTACGGATAGAGGCAATCCCTACTAGCCCAAAAGGGGTCTAGCAACTATCAAACAATGCTACTCTGCAGGTTCCTAGTTGTAATTAACAAGTGGGTAAAGGAAACCTACTTGGATTCCAACGCTATGTTTGACGAAGAGATGATCCTCTCGCTCCTTCGCTCCAGCCGATCAGAGTCCTCCACTATCCTCGCGGACGGACACCTGCACAAGAAAAGAGAGAACAAACACAAGCGTAAAATCTACTTACAACAACTATGTATCAGTCAGGAAAGATACAATTCACATTAATCATTCATGGGATAAATGGAAATGGAACCATAACAGTAGTCATCTATCTTTATTAATCAGAAAATAGAGTAAGGTATAACCGAAGTCCTGACGCTGAGTCCTTCTCTAGAGGGTCCAGCCAGCATGTCCTCCAAGCATTCACCTTTGAAATAGATCTCCCAAGTCAGAGAGGTCTCTCTCTCACATACAAGGCAACAAACTCATGACCTTCCTCAAGCTCAAAAGCAATCCTCACACAACACACCAAATGCCTACAAAGAGAAGCACTAATGCACTAAGAATTCCTCAATCAAAGTCTATATGTTCCAAACTAGCTGCTCATGGGCAATGGAGGAGGCTTATAAAGGAGAAGGAGTCTCCATGAATAGGTAAAGGATGAGTTTTCCCCCAAGATAAGTGGATGGTCAGTCGAACAGACATGCCAGAGAAAGGATGGCGACCTTAACAATGCTAACAGCCAAGTCTGGAGTTGTCTGGAAGGCTGGCTGTTAGAACAAACTCGCCTAAACAGGATCAGCGCGGGTGCAAAGCTGGGCTGGCGCGCTGGCATCGCAAATCAACTATAGAAGAGGTCTGGTCAGCACGCAACGATACAAGCGGAGGGTGCGCTGTTTGTGAAATCTGACCAGCGCGGAAATCACGTGTGCTTCTGCGCTGGCAGCGCAGCAGTTACATTATCCTCCGCCAGTCAGCGCAGTTATTTAATAAACAGACGCGATGATTCAATTAACTTAGGCAAAGAGGGTTTTTAGCCATTTCAGAGAGCATAAGTAATGTGAATGTGATTTTATGACACATTAGGGAGACTGACAAGGTGGCAGTGACATTTTACTGTGTAACAGCTGTCATTTTGCAAGAAAATCACTGAATCTTGTGTACTTGATGAAGCAAGACATGCTATTGTGAAAAGTTGGTAGGGAGGCTCCAAAACGAAGCTAAGAATATATTTTGGAGGGTGGTTGTAGCCGCTACAACACATAGTAAATTTTCTTTCTTTGTGAGAAATTACTTAATAAACCAAGTTTCTTAAGTAATTTATAATTAAACCCATGAAGAATAATTAAATAAATCACTATTTATATGATTTTCTTTTAGGAATAGTTAATTTAACCATTGTTTTATTATTGTTCCTTGTCATTTTGACCCAATCATGAAAAATAAACAGATAAATCATTAATTATCTTATTTTTCTCCAAGAATAATTAATTAATCATTAAATAATTATTATTCTTTGTTAAATTTGACTTAATCACTTAGGAATAATTAAATAAATCCTTATTTGTTTATTATTCCTTAACTAATTCCTCGAAATGATAAATAAATCATTTATTTATTTATTATTTCTAAATAAAAGTTCAAATACTTTTTCCCTCCTAAACAAATATAATAAAATATTCCAAGTGTTTATTCCAAGAATGGATCAATCATATTTTATTATTGCTCATTATTGGAGGACAACTCAATATTTTGTTATAAACAGAAGGGTTTTCCATTCATTATTCACTTTTGATTATTTTCATTGTTGCACTCATTGTTGTAACTCTAATTATTTTCATTGTCACACACCATATTTTTGTTGGGTTTACACATTATGGAAGAAAGAGACTCTACACAAGTTGAAGACGTTTGAGGATAGCCAAGAACCCATCCCATAGAGGAGGACTGGTAACAATTATTTGTTCCCTTCACAGGGGTTATAATAAAATTATTCTTTACATATATGGTTTCCATTGGATGATTAGAGTTATTACTCTTTCTTTTTGCTGTTTAAATATGATTATTGCATAGCTCCGAACTTTCGAAGGTTTTGTTTCTATCAGTTATTGCAGATCTACAATGTTTGGCAGCCATTTATATTGTTGATATTGTTTGTCATCCACAATCTTAAGTGGGTTCTTTTTGTACATCTTTGCGAAGAAAACACCACAACAAAATTGATGACTCCGCTGGGTTTATACTTTAGATCTAGAAACCTAGGTGACCTTCGATTTTCATCTTAGGGTTTCTTCTTTTTTCAATTTTCTTAATGTTTCCTAGTTTTTTAACCCTAGATCTGTTAAATTTCTGATTTTTGCAAGCTTTCTGGTCTTTTTCGCAGGTCACAGGAACCAATCGCGACAAAGGCGACACTTTTTCTGAGATTTTCTGATCGGGATCCACGGAGCAAAAATCACACCTTTTGGCCCAAAAAGTGCGATCTGGAGGCCAGAGCTCATTTAGCAGCCCAAAAGTGTGATCCCTATAATGAAATGTGTCAGTACCTGCGATTTTTGGGTTTTAGGTTTTTTCTTAGATCTGTTTCTAGGTTTTGGAGAGAGCTGTCTGCTGGGTTGTCTAACCTCTGTCTCATATCGCTTAGGCCTTGATCCACTTTGATTTACTCGTTAAAGTAAAATTTAGCTTCCCTTAGGGCTTCTACTACGCTTCCACCTTTCTAGGAGGAGTTTAGTTGAGTGAGTAGTCTGAGTTTATGCAGCGCTTTCAGCCACATTTTCTAGATTTGTACCTTCTGTTTCATATATGTTAAGATAGGTTGTTACCATCCATAGTTTGGCATTTAAACTTGTTTGGTCATTTGCCTTAGGGTCTTGTTAACGGTGTTGGACCCGCCAACATGTCAAGGGGATCTCCCCAATAATAAGTCCCAATTTACCTTAGATGTTTGGTGGAGGAGTCCCAACAGTGGGTCGTAAGGTAATGCCTTGACCACGATGTCACACAGAGGCAAGTAAGATAACTCTATCAGTATCAAGGGTGTGATTGATGTAGAGAGTTAAGGAATGTGTACGAGAGGTTCCAACACTTCGAATGGAGAGGAAGGTGAAGGTGAGTTCTAGGTTGAAAGGGATCAGTCCCAACTCGGCTAGGAACACACCACACAAAGGACATGCACAGCTTCCGGCGAAGCAGTCCACTCGGATGTGGCAGTCACAAGAACAAGGTAAGATAACACGAACAACACTCATGGATCAGCTCGAGATGAGTGTGATGGTTGATATAGGAAAGTTCATGAGAAAGCTTTGTCTGATGTTTAACAGAGCAGTCGACACAGACGGTGACAACATTAACAACATATGCAACACATTAACAACAAAATTCATATAATTGCATACAAATTAGTTCATATACAAGTACGTAAGTTAAACAACATATATCATTAAGGTAACCAGAACAATCCAACTACAATAACAACATATGCATGAAAATGTGCTCGCTCTTATTATTAAGAAGTGTAAGTCACAACCATACAATACACCATGTAAACCTACTAGCCCCAACAGTTGAATGTTACAGTCACATCCGCCTGCTCCTCCAAAGAGATGTACTAGCTCCGTGCAATGGAGAAGCCAAGCTGCATTACAATACTATCCAAGCCTTCTTCAAGGTAGTCTTAGTATAAGCTTGGTTGACCAAAATCCTATACAATGAGTTATGAGGGACTATTTATAGCAAAGGGTGGGGTGACCCTTGACATTCCCCTTTGTGACAGTTCAACTACCCTCATGACTCTTCACCTACATCCAACTATTGACACTTGACTTACAGTTGACATGACTCAACATTACAATGCACATGTACCCATGTGAGACAACATGGCTTGAGCAAGCCTTGCAAGACATCACTAACACTTGATCCGCTGTGATGAGACCAATTATTTGACATGCTTGTGATGGTGAAGCTGGTGAGTTGATGCCAAGCTTGGTCGTCCGTGATGGTGTGCATGCACCTCATGGTGACATCTTGCTGAAGCGAACTCTTGCCTCCGTTGCAATCGGTGCATTGGTTCGGTGCCTTCATCCAACTCGTCTGCTAACATGCACATGGTCTTCTTGTGTATGGTTTAACAGGAAACACATTGATACAGAGTGTCCGTGTTGATCTTCAAGTGTGTGCTGGTGGTCATGTGCATCAACTTGCCGAAGTACATGTTCAACCCTAGTTGGACTTGATTCTTGTCTTTGCCTTGGTGAGTGTGTTGAATGGGTTGGATTGCATGTGTGTGATCAATGACATGCATGTTGTTGAATCCCTTGCATGAGGTCAACAACACTGCTCACCATGTCTACTTCGTGTCAACTACTGAGATGGATCTTTAACTTGTACACGCGCAGATTCATCCGTGAGTGCATGTTGCGCCCATTGCTGTTCTTGATCCTGTTGCAAGTCATTCGTTTGTTTGTGCAGCTTCATGTTCATCCTTGAGTTGCTGCTTCGACACATGCAACTCCTTCTTTGTTCCATTCTCTATCTTCATGCGATCTTCATGTCGCGCCGTCACCTCATAGCCTGAGTCTCCAAAGTTGCTTTCATTGTCAGTTGATCTGCTTGATCTTGCAACTTTGTTTCGCCTATGTGTTGTCAACAACCTTCCTCTTGCATTCGTTGTATTTGCTGCGTTCATTGCATTCAGTATGTTGCCTACAATTGCTGTTCATGATGCTACTCGCTGTGATGCTACTGCTTGATGTCCTTGTCTACGAACAACTTGATGTCTTCGTGAGTAGGCAAGCTCATAGACACTTGATCGATTACATCTCCAAGTGTGCTCTGAACAGTGTCTTTGTCTCTGATCTCCTGGAAACCATTGTACTTGTATTGCTGAGAGGCAGATGAACACTTGCGATACCTAGAGATATGGAAACACTCATGGCAAGCAATCTGTTGGTTGAAAACCAAAATGAACATGAGAAATGACTTGTAACATACCTGGGTGAATGATCATGAAGGTTGCGCAATTTCGTCCGGGAGGTTGGGAGACCGACTGCTAAGACTGCACAAGGCACAATCCGAGTTGCTGGGAGATTGACTGACTGCTGGAACTGCACAATGCATAGTCCAGTTTGGCTGCTGACTGCTAGTATTGCGCAATGCACAGTTCCAGCTGGGAAGGACTACTAGCCTAGGGACAGATTTGCGCAATTTCTTGGGCCAAGCAGCCACTGTCCTCCAGAAATAGGCAAAACGATCCTGGAGGCTAGTGCTAGGTAAGAATGCACAAATCTGGAGAGGAAGGTGAGCCTTCCTTTCCCAGATTGCGCAATGTAGCCTTAGTGAAGGTAGAGCCTGGGCCAAGGTTGGCTCGACTCACCGAAGGGCAACTGAAAGCAAGTAAGTCAATGAATGCATGGCGACACTAAGTGATAGAAGAAGTGATTAAGAGTGCATGCAAAACATGAATGAAAGATTCAGCAAATATATCAACGTGCAATTGGGTGAGGCAGTTTGCCAGTTGGGCGAACGTCCATGCAAAACAATTTCATGCATGCGACAACAATGAGATAGAAACAAAAACTGAAACAGAGCTAGGACAAGCTAGTATACATGTAAACGAAAACAAGCATCCAAAGAAATCAAGCAAACAATACTCCCACACGCGAAAACCCAAAAAGTGACAAAAATGCAACACAAGGCATGGGAAGTGAGATTACTCCAAAACATCTGAGCTGAATGTGTTGAATGACCCTAGATGTGATGTGGGATGTTAGATCTGCAAGGTTGATGTGAGGAATGAGCTTTGTAGCATCTAGTTGATGAGTTTTGATAACATCGAGGTTGTGATGCGCATGTCACAAATCTAGGGGAAGTGACAGTTGGTGGGAGGTTTCTGAACTCCTCCTTGCATGTAACCTCCAACTACTAAACATTGATCCCTGAAACAAGGGATGCCTTTGCATGCTGCCTTGGGAGAAGCAGCCCATGCATGCAAGTCTGTTTTGCTCAGTCCCGGAGGGAATCGATCAAATCAGCTGCACATGCAAGAGACTGCTCAACTACTAGAGAAAAATGTGCATTTCTGGCTGGGAGTTGGGCTATTTGCCCAAGAGGTTTGCGTAATTTCTAGGCAGAGTAGCTGATTGTTGCCCAAATTTGCGCAAATCATGGGCTGAACAACTTGTTGCTGGGAAAGTTTGTGCAAATCCTGCTGGGAGGGTTGGCTGGTAGGATTGCGGAATCCTGGAGCCCAGTAGGCTGTCAGAGAGGATTGCGCAATTCCTTTAGGGAAGGTTGGTTGCCCTCTGGGAATGCGCAATTTTCAAGGGGAAGCTGCGCAGCCTACAGTTGGACCAAGCTTGAGTGAACATCCTGTGAGGGGAATGGATCGACTGTGATCGACAAGGTACCTTTGTGCGAGGAAAACACTGAAGCTTGAGTACTTGACGAAGCAAGACAAAGTGTTGTGAAAGGTTGGCAGGGAGGCTGCAAAACAGGCTAAGGAAAAATTTTGGAGGGTGGTTGTAGTCCCTACAACACTTGGTGACACACTCGCAGAACACCAGCTCTTTGAATGGGCCTTCTTCATGAAAAGCAAGTCTAACACCTCCGGAAGTATTGTTCATCTCTCAGCTCATCTTGGCTTCACGTTAGCTTGATTGTGAGATAAAGCATCTGCCAGACTCTTGGTCGATTAACACACGTTCCAAGCCAAGGAAGCACAATTGTTTCGATTAAGGTTAAGGGGTATATAGGTGCACAAGCAGTATAGTCGTCAGAGTCTTAGTTTCATCTCTGGTGTTGCTCCACTGCTAGCAGGCCTGGACAGTACCCCTGTGGAGTCACATAGGAACACAAGCATGGCTCCGTTTCCAGTGATCCTGGTCAATACCCTCGCGGAGTTACTTGCATCACCTCCTTGCACAGGAAGCCTTTCTTTTCTTTTGCATTATCCATTTTTCATTTTAAATTTTTTGACATTTTTATTTTTTTTTCATTTTCATTTTCAATGTGCATAACACTTATTCATTTTAGAGGCGGAAGAGGTATCCTGACTTATGGAGAGCAAAAGAGGTTGTTCTAGCAGAGAAGTAGTTTATTGTATCCATAACGTGCTTGTTAAGTTTTTCCCCCTCACCTTACTCTACTTGACTGAGATGACAAGGGTTAACCCAAAAACAATCGACTAGAGAAGGTGACACTAGTTAGCGCACAAGCATTGTGTTTACACCAAGGTTCACTTCAAACAATACGTATTTTCCTTCAATGTATCATGGACTAAAAGTAACAAGCTCATCATACAGAGGCAATATGACATATAACCAAGTAGTGATAGCTGTACAAGCCCTCTTGTACTTTACCCAGCTTGCTTCATGAGTCACACATGGTTTCATGCAAACTAACCTACGAACGAAATAAGTGATCTAACTAACAATCAACAAAGCAAAGTAGGAGTAGAAGCAAAAGTGAAAGCAAATCAAGTAAACAAGCAAGCAAGCAAACAAACAAGCAAAAAAATCATGAAATCAAACAAGTATGTAAGCACACAACTAAAAGCAAACACTACTCCGACTCCTACACTAATGGTGCATGGGCTTGATCACGTGAAGTGATACTTCCAATGCAGCCACCGACACATTGGTAGACCCATGTGGGTGAAGGCTTAGTCCGTGAGTAACCCAGTTGTGTGGACCAACATACAAGAAATATATAACAGTGAAGACAACCACACTTCATGTTTTAAAGTGCCCATGGGACATAAGTGAGTGCATGTGCATGATGGACAGTCTGTGGAATTATCATGGTGGTGTGTGACACTACGTGCAAATTTGAAGCAAAAGCACACTCTTGACTAAGACATGCAAGAAAACAAAAGAAACAAAGACAACTTGCATCATGAATGAGTGCTTGCAATGTAAGACTCCTCCAAAACATGAGCAATGGGATCATGTAGTTCGAGTGGAGGAAGTGTTATCTGTGTGTGAGATAGATCTTCAATGCATACAGACGAGTGATGAGGAGCCTTG
>APFE030737859.1:62594-92222 GCA_000404065.3 Pinus taeda | reverse complement strand
AACTCATCTTCCTCATAAATCATGGAAAGAAAGTTATGTAAGTGCTCAGGCCAGGCCACTTCGCCTTCACCATCATACATGTGAGTGGACCAGAGATTGAAAAGCTTCCTTGAGATAGAGACATCATCATGATTCGAAAAATGACTCGGGGGAAGAAGAATGTAAGACTCCATGAAAGATATGCAAAGGTTCAAAACTGGATGAAAGGACACTGCTTGTCATCAGGCCCTCCTTCTACCGCCATAAATGTTGACGGTGTTGGACCTGCCAACATGTCAAGGGGATCTCCCCAGTAAGAAGTCCCAATTAGACCTCAGACTGTTTGGTGTAGGAGTCCCAACAGTAGGTCGTAAGGTAATGCCTTGATCGCGATGTTGCACAGAGGCAAGTAAGATAACTCTGTTAGTAGCAAGGGTGTGACTGATGCAGAGAGTTAAGGAATGTGTACAAGAGGTTCCAACACTTCAAAGGGAGAGGAAGGTGAAGGTGAGTTCCAGGTTGAAATGGATCAGTGCCAACTCGGCTAGGAACACACCACACAAAGGACATGCATAGATTCCGGTAGAGCAGTCCACTCAGATGCGGCAGTCACAACAACAAGGTAAGATAACATGAACAACACTCACGGATCAGTCCGAGACGAGTGTGGTGGTTGATATAGAAAATTTCATGAGAAAGGTCTGTCTGATGTCCGGTAGAGCAGTTGACACGAACGGTGACATCATTAACAACATATGCAACACATAAACAACAAGATTCATATAATTGCATACAAATTAGTTCATATACAAGTAGGTAAGTTAAACAACATATATCATTAAGGTAACCAAAACAATCCAACTACAATAAAAACATATGCATGAAAATGTGATGGCTCTTATTATTAAGAAGTGTAAGTCACAGTCATACAATACACCATGTAAACCTTCTAGCCCCAACAGTGGAATGTTACAGCCACATTCACCTACTCCTCCAAAGAGATGTACTAGCTCCGTGCAGTGGAGAAGCCAAGACGTGTTACAATACTGTCCAAGCCTTCTTCAAGGTAGTCTTAGTAGAAGCTTGGCTGACCAAAAGCCTATACAATGAGTTATGAGGGACTATTTATAGCAAAGGGTGGGGTGGCCCTTGACATTTCCCTTCATGACAGTTCAACTACCCTCATGAATCTTCACCCACTCTATGACTCTTGACACTTGAGTTACACTTGACATGACTCAACATTACAATGCACATGTACTCATGTGAGACAACATGGCTTGAGCAAGCCTTGCAAGACATCACTAACACTCAGTCCACTGTGATGAGACCAATTATTTGACATGCTTGTGATGGTGAAGCTGGTGAGTTGATGCCAAGCTTGGTCGTCCATGATGGTGTGTATGCACCTCATGGTGACATCTTGCTGAAGCGAACTCTTGCCTCCGTTGCATTCGATGCATTGGTTCGACCCCCTCATCCAACTCATCTGCTAACATGTGCATGGTCTTCTTGGGTGTGGTTGAACCAGAAACACATTTATGCTAGTGTTCGTGCTGATCTTCAAGTGTGTGTTGGTGGTCATGCACATCAACTTGTTGAAGTACATGTTCAGTCCTAATTGGACTTGATTCTTGTCTTCGCCTTGATGAGTGTGTTGAATGGGTTGGATTGCATGTGTGCGATCAACGACATGCATGCTACTGAATCCCTTGCATTCGATCAACAACACCGCTCACCATGTCTGCTTCGTGCCAACTACTGAGATGGATCTTTAACTTGTACGGGAACAGTTTCATCCGTGAGTGAATGTTGTGCCCACTGCTATTCCTGATCCTACTGCAAGTCATTTGCCTATCTGTGCAGCTTCATGTTTTTCCTTGAGTTGCTGCTTCAACACATGAAACTCCTTTGTTCCATTCTTTATTTTTGTGTGATCTTCATGTCATGCTGTCACCTCATAGCCCAAGTCTCGAAAGTTGCTTTCATTATTAGTGGATCTGCTTCATCTTGCAACTTTGTTCCGCCTCTATGTTGTCAACAACCTTCCTCTTGCATTCACTGTATTTGCTGCATTCACTGCATTCAGTATGCTACCTGCAACTACTGTTCATGATGCTGCTCGCTCTGATGCTACTACTTGATGTCCTTGTCTACGAACAACTTGATGTCTTCATGAGTAGGCAAGCTCATAAACACTTGATCAACTGCATCTCCAAGCATGCTTTGAACGGTGTCTTTGTCTCTGCTCTCCTGGAAACCATTGTACCTATACTGCTGAGAGGCAGATGAACACCTATGATACTTGGAGATGTGGCACTCATGGCAAGCAATCTGTTAGTTGAGAACCAAAATGAACATGAGAACTGACTTGTAACATACCTGGGTGAATGATCATGAAGGTTTCACAATTTCGGCAGGGAGGTCGGGAGACCAACTGCCAAGACTGCACAAGGCACAGTCTGGGCTACTGGGAGATTGACTAACTGTTGTAACTGTGCAATGCATGGTCTTGTCTAGCTACTGACTACTGGGATTGCACAATGCGTAATTCCAGCTAGGAAGGACTGCTGACCCAGGGACAAATTTGTGCAATTTCTTTGGCCAAGCAGCCATTGTCCTCCAAAAATGTGAAAAAAATTCATGGAGGCCAGTGCTGGGTAGGAATGTGCAAATCTGGAGAGGAAGATGAGACTTCCTTTCCTAGATTGCGCAATTCAGCCTTGGTGAAGGTATAGCTCGGGCCAAGGTTGGCCTGACTCACCGATGGGCAACTGAAAGCAAGTAAGTCAATGAATGCATGGTGACGCTAAGTGATAACATAAGTGATTAACAGTGCATGCAAAACATGAATGAAAGATTCAACAAATAGATCGACATGCATGTGGGTGAGTCAGTTCGCTAATTGAGCAAACGTCCATGCAAAACAATTTCATGCATGCGATAGCAGTGGGATAGCAACGAAAACTGAAATAGAGCTAGGACAAGCTACTATACATGTAAACGACAAAAAGCATTCAAATAAACCAAGCAAACAATACTCCCACACACGAAAACACAAAAAGTGACAGAAATTCAACACAAGGCATGGGAAGCGAGATTACTCCAAAACTGCTGAGCTAAATCTAATGATTTCTCCTAGATGTGATGTGGGATGTCAGAGCTGCAAGGTTGATGTGAGGAATGAGCTCTGCAATGTTCGGTTGATGAATTTTGATAACATCGAGGTTGTTACGTGCATGCCACAAATCTAGGGGAAGCGACACTTGGTGGGAGGTTTCTGAATTGCTCCTTGCATATAACCTTCAATTGCTAAACATTGATCCCTGAAACAAGGGATGCCTTTCATGCAAGTTTGTTTTGCTAAGTCCCAGAGGGAACCAGTTAACTCAGCTGCACATGCAAGAGACTACTTGAATGCTGGAGAAAAATGTGCATTTCTGGCTGGGACCTGGGCTGACTGCCCAAGAGGTTTGTGCGATTTCTAGGTAGAGCAGCTGACTGCTGCCCAAATTTGTGCGAATCCCGGGCTAAACAACCTGCTACTCGGAAAATTTGCGCAAATCCTGTTGGGAGGGTTTGTTCATAGTATTGCGCAATCCTGGAGCCTAGCAGGCTGTTAGAGAGGATTGCACAATTCTTGGAGGGAAGGTTGGTTTCCCTCCAGGAATGCATAGTTTTCAAGGGGAAGCTACTCAGCCTGCAGCTGGACCAAGTCCGTGTGAACAACCTATGAGGGGAATGGATCGATTGTGATCAATAGACTACCTTTGTGCGGGGAGAACACAGAAGCTTGAGTACTTGACGAAGCAAGACAAAGTGTTGTGAAAGGTTGGTAGGGAGGCTCCAAAACAGGCTAAGGAAAAATTTTCGAGGGTTGTTGTAGCTGCTACAACAAGTCCCATTGGTTGCCCTAGGTGTTTCACCCATCTCCCTATCTTTTTGCAGCGATCTTCCCCATTGGTTTTTTGCTATTGCTACACCACTTTCTAGCAGCTTAGTGTCACTTGATTTCAGTCTCACCGACATTTAGATCTCCTGACCGTTTCAGTGTATTTTCCATCGGTTTAGCCACCAACCAGCATAGTTTTTGCAAACCCATATTGGGTTGGGCTTAGTTAATTGTTTTATTGTTCATTTTCTGTTATTAATTTCAGTTTATTTTCAACAATCTTTTTTATTTTTTACAAAAACGATTTGGTCTTAATCAATTAATACACTTGCACACACAAGCACACCTTAAGTGAAGGGTGCTTGGTTTACACTGTCAAGCAAAGACTTAACATAATAAATTTATCTCCCCGCATCAAGACAAAGATATATTGTTGATCTCCCTTCACCATTTCCATGTCATGTGTGTCTTATCACCATTGCGCCACCAAGGCATTTTTTGCGGAGATTATTAGGCCTTCACCCCTAGTTTCTGCTTGGGCATATTACCCCTCCCCTTCGGTTTCGAGTTCATAGCCCTCCGAGTCCCCATATCGCCTCTTCTCCTGGTCCTTCTGATTTATCATCTGATTCAGAGCGTCCTTCACCGCTTATCGTCACCATGTCTGGACCCATAGCTGGTGCAGTAACCCAACCTGGTGTTGGCTCCGGTTCTATCCTGGTAGTCACACCAAGCGAAACAGTCTCGAGAACCATTCCGACAGTCCCCATGTTCCCCTTTATGGTTGTGTTAAGTCGACTGGATTTTAACCAGTTGATAAATGACCCCATACACCATGATGATAGTTGGCCCTCTATTCTGACTAAGCGATCCTACCAACCATGTTCGATCCTTCCCCATGTGGTGTTTGTCCAACTCCATAACTGATGACTCCATTTGTCTTCGGCTATTCCAACGCACGCTCACTAGAGACACTGCAAAATGGTATGTAGCCTAGCCCTCTACATCTCATTCCATTTTTGTGACGCTTGCTAAAGCCTTCCTTTCATATTTTTAGTTACCTCTTCGGTACAACACTAGTACGGAGCTATTGACCACATTCCCTCAGTCCTCCGCCACTCGCCTTTTTGACCATGTTCAAGAGTGGCATTGAAGGACGAGCACATGTCATGCCCTGCCTTTTAAAGACCGTGTTTATCTAGATTGGTTTCTTAGGAGCCTTTTTTCTCCCATTGGAAGAGACTTCACGTCTCATTTTCCTCAGACTGAGGAAGAAGCTCTCCAAACCGCTCTAAGATATGATCTGATTTATGCTCAATCTAGTTATGTCTATACCGTCATTCTAGACCTCCCTCATTCTGGAAGTGCCAATGCACTGGGGGCATCTCTTACCGCCGACGGTATCATTGGATCCCTTTCACACTCTTCGCCATATACTCAACAAAGTTATGGCTACCTGCAGGGGGGCACCAGTTCCCCCAACACTTATGCCCTTCTTGCTAGCAACATGTTTCCAAGTCCCCAACTTGTCTACCAAACTGTTTCTCCTCCTTATGCATAGCCTAGTGCTCCATCCCCTCAAGCATTAGTGTGGAAACCTCCCATGCATCCTCAACCCCAGTAGCCACCGCCTCCTAAGGGTCAGGTGTTTGTGCAACAGACTGCTACCAATCACCAAAATTCGAAGAAAAAGAATAAGGGGAAGGGTAACAAGGGTAACCAGGGTAACCAAGGTAACTAGCCTAGTGAACCCCAGGGGAACCAGCCTAACACCAACAACCAGCAACAGGGCGACCAACCCAAGCAAAACAAGGCTATTCATACGAACAAGCCTTGTGCATGTTGTGGCGTACATGGCCATTATACACATGAGTGTCCTCTCTTTCCCCAGATGTGCCAAATGTGGGAAGCTCAAGCAACTTCTAGAGGTCAAAAATTGCCTCAGAATCCTGTGCCAACCCAACCGACAGTGCTCACAAATCCTTTCCCTTAGCAAGGATTTGTTGCTACTCAACCTTAGCCAGGTCAAGCAACCCATCTCCCCCAACCTTTTGGTCTCAGTGACTACCAGATCCTTATGATGAACTTTGATGAGGATAACCCCTCCAATATCAACCTACAAACTCGGTTGCGTCAATATAACAAGCCCTCGACTTCATTTGCTACTGAGTCCAAAACTAAAGTATCTGCTAAGCCTCTTACGACACAAAATGGTCCTTTACAGATCCCTCAGCCTAAGGTTGAGGCCATCCCTAAGATCCCAAAAGGACCATTACACCGTAATGCGACTTCTAACAGAGCTGCCCATACATATAGTATAATAGACGGCTTGGCACAATCACCTGCTTCCATGTCAACGTTGGAAGTCCTCTAGTCGTGCCCATCTCAAAAGAAAGCTCTACTAACTAGCTTGGGTGCAGTAGATCCTCTTGACAATCGTTTGTTGTCTTTCCGGTTGATACATTAGAACATCCCCCATTGCCTTCATCCATTGCTTTCCGGATATGAGCTCGATTACATAATGCCATCTTCTCCCAATGCATTATTGATGAAGGAGAATCTACCTCCCTAATGTCCACTGCTCTTTGGAAAAAACTTAAGTGGCCTGAGTTGTTCCCCTCCACCATCACTTTGCGTGCTTGGGATGAACACTCCTCCCAACCCCTTGGCATGTACCAAACTGTCCAGTGACCCTTGCGGGCAAGACTGTCCATGTCAATATTGAAGTCATTGATGCCCCTTTGGATTAAACATTCTCTTAGGTCGTAGTTACATATATGCCATCGCGTCTGCGGTGTTTCGCAAGATGTGCTTCCCCCATGAAGGGAAGATCGTTACCATCGATCAGTTGACTTACTATGAGCCGGCCTCCATGACCTCCCCTGAGTCCATTATCTCATCAATGTTTGACAAACAGTCTTCAACTCCTACCACCAATGCTTCACCCGGATTCTATAAAGATTCCTCATTATTGGGTGCTTCCCCTGGTCCTCCCCCTCCCATATCAGAGCTTAACTCTATGAGTGTTTGTATGTTACAAGCATCACGGGTTTCCCTTAAGCAGTCCGATACACCTGATCAACAACTAGCTCGTCAGCACCCTATTGTTGCCCTTCCAGATGAGCCCTCTGAATCCACCCCCCAGGACCTCCTCTATTTGTGGGTTCCTCTCCAATGTTTCCACCAGGAACTGTTCCTCTAGGTCTCAACCATCCAAGAGCTATTCCGCCAGAAATTACCTCGCAGGCCAAATACCTTTCTTATTCCCCCCTCCAAGAGTATTTCTATCCCTGTCATGGCTTTGCCGGTCCTTCTTAACATGACTCTGGGGATCCTAGTATGGTACATCGATCCCCTTGCGAACACTCCGCCCGGTCAGCCAAGACCTTATCATGCTTTGACCTCGGTTCAACCAGTCCCCATGACCCCTGTCACTGCTTTAGTTTCATCACAACCTCAACAGGAACCAACTCCTATTGCGAAGGCATCTGGCCAGGGGGGAAAATATAAAAGGAAATAATTGAAAGACAAGGCTCCCCAAGCTCCCCCAGCCCCTAAGGCCCCAAAGCCGACACCCCCATGCACTTTGTGTAAGGTTCTTGAGAATGCCACCAACAATTGTCCCGAGCTTCCTCAACTTAAACCTTTGGTTCATGAAACATTTCCTGAGTCAATTATCTCGGAAGTCCATGTTAACTTATCGATCCCACCTAAGAAACTCAAAATGCTGTGCACAAACCACCCTTGTGCCCCGTGTGACCATCATGGTCACTATTCCCATTGTTGCCCTCATCTCGATGAATATCATGATTGCCTTGGAGCGATCCGCGAATACAAGGCCACTTGTAGTGGATCATCTACTCCTCTACGCATAGATTCTGGTACCATTAAACGATAACAGGGGGACTCTGGTCCCACTATTGTGATCCCTCCCCTCGATGTCGAGATGACAGACACCACAATCCATATCCTTTACCTGTCTTCATGCTTGAGTTCCTCACTAGAAAACCTTTCTAAGGTTTCTTTGCGCGCTTCTATCGAACCTCTTTCGACAAAATCCCAGGTGTCAACATCTATAGATCCTCCATCTACTCGTTCGTCATCTACCATTCCAGATGATGTGTATGTGAACCTTCTTTCCTAGGATGATGCACTAGGTAATGCCACTGCATTAGGTAGTCACTGTTCCTATCATCCGCCCATCTCTCATCCCAATGAGGACACCATGGAAGCTATGTATACCCCTACCCTTAAGTAAGGGGGAATTTCTTCAGAGGATTTTGAGGTCCATTTCCTTCCTAATTCTCCCAATGCACTCTACCTCAAGAAATTTCACTCATAGCACATCCCTTTGATTTGTGTGTCTTTATTTCTGCCATAAAGATAGGTAGATTGCATCATCTCATCCATTGTCTTTTGTGCCTTTCACATGGATCCATCATCCACACTGCATATCGGTCATGCCAACGGTGCGAGTCGCTTCTCCCAGAATCTAGCCTCGACAGCCTGGGCCATTTTTATTTCCTTGCATACGTTAGTCCTTTCAAATGGCATTTGCATTGGATCTTCCACCAATAATCAGGCTGAATATGATGCAGTGATAGGTTTATTAATCGATGCCCTCACTCATCGCATCCTTCATCTTCATGTTTGTCTAGATTCCTTGCTACTTGTCATGCAATTGAATGGCATGTATCATGTGCATAACCAAGTCCTATTTAGAAAATATCTACGAGTTAAGTTGTTGGTACGTGAATTTGAAACCATTACGTTCAATCATGTTCCTAGAGCCTAAAATAACTATGTAGATGTCATTGCAAACAACATTCTAGATTATCATTTATCACATGTATACCACAGAAGATAACCATAAACAAAACAAATGGTGAACCATCATCGTCATATAAAAATGCAAAATCATATTATGTATCACAAAAGTGTTTGGAGCCATAGCTATAAATACATCCAGTACGCCCATAACATACTGGGGGGCACATAGGCCCCCACGTCTCATTATCATCCTTTGGAGGATCTCGTGCCAAGTTGGATCGAGATGCTTGAATCCCTTTTTTGAGCACTTAGAACACAATGGCACTCCACAAACTCCTCCTTCTAGGGGGCATCATTCCCACCTTCGCATACCAGATCCTTCCCCTTCGTCACATATGTTTGCGGGAAGTATCCCATGCTTGGGGGCATGATGGTTTTCCCCTGGCCATCTTCTCAATTAAGTCTCAGCCTAGATCCCACCGAATCTAGGTATGGTCGATTATCCTCGCATTCCTTAAATAGTTTATCCTACCGGCCTCTCCGGCGAGCCATATGAACATCACATATGGTAGACATTTGATACCATATCTTAAATATTCTACTCTATGTCCACGTAGTCCCCATTTTTGACTTAGTGGGCGAGGATGATTCTAGACCTCCTTTAGTAGTTCATTCTCCTTTTCCTCTTCCCTTAATTATTCAATAGTAACCATCGTTCTAGGAAGCATTAAGGCTATATTGAGATGAGTAAGGCCACTTACCTGAAAGTCGCAGATCCTGATTCCGATGGTTGGTTTGTCTGCTATGATCTCCATAATATTTAGGGCATTTTCATCCTCTCCAAATTCACCACAACTCACTTAACAAATGAATCCAAATTGGAGGGAAAACGTCCTTTCATAGAAAAATCCCAAAATTTTCTATTGCGACTAGACCGTAGCTCTGTTTGATGAACCGTCAGTACCATTGGAAAGCTCTCACCAAGCTCTATAATGGGTCTTCCTCAATTTGTGATGATTTGACACTTCACGAGGAAACCATTTTTCTAATAAAGGTTACTTCATTGCCTCTCAAAATCGAATTTCGTCATAAAGAAACACTTGTACTTTTGAGGCCCACATCCTCTTAATACTTGTCATACCATATGTTGATTTTTCTTCATGAGTAACCTTCATTTACTCATGTTTTCATGGTCCTCACTGGGCCTAGTCTGTGTGGCAGCGTCATTGAGTCATCCTTGTTCAGAGCATCTGCGATAAGTCACCCTTGCATTCTTGGAGTCTATTTCATGTCCCATCATCTCATAACATAATATTCCATCCAAATTTGCATACCGTTCATCCCGCGTTGCCCATTTTGGGCTCCAGTCATACTGTCCCCATCCCCTTTGGAGTTGAGTCAGTTGCTGCCAGGTCAACCATGCACTTTATGCTCTGACAAGGGTAGTCGTCTGTTTGTCCCTCAGTCCAATTAGTCCATTATTCCTAATGTCAATCCATCAGTCACATTACTATTTTCCCTCATGCTTTAGTTGAGGATCCTCATTGCCTCATCTATCGCGGGCCCTATTCTGTCGACATCAACTCATTTATTCTAGAAGAATGACCTACAGGGCAGTGTATCTTGGTTCTAGATTCCATTCTTGTTCAACACCTTGGATCAAGCAGAGGGTCTCATTATTGCCCTTTGACTCGGTCATTTCATGTTTGTGATCCATACACTTGATGGTCCAGTGATGTAGCAGATTGTACTAGTGATTCTTGGGTGTGTGTGAGATGTTTCAAACCTCATGAGGGGGTGGCGCTTCAGGTAGCTCCCCACATGCTCGAATGCATACCTACTATGCTAAAACCTTAAATGAAGTTCCACAGATTGGGTATGGTTCCTATCGATCGCAACATTCATAGCATGCACATCTCCTCCAAATGATCCATTCAGTTTTTCAAAACCCTTCCTTGTTTAGTAGGGCTTCTCCCACTGTTCTACCCTCCCTCCCACCCATTTTATGAGGGAATGGGCTTCGTATGTCATGTATTCAGATATTATTGTATTCAGTCCTGGCTCATGTTCTTCCAGGTGCATTATGTATATAGGACACATTGTATTATTCTATGGCTTTGTTATGCCAGCATGTCATGTACCATTTAGAATGTACTTCATTGCTCAGTTTTATATTTCTGGGTGAGCCATTATTTTTGTACTGAGTTATCTTAGCGGGTATGGGTATGCCTCCCCCACCTCAGTGAGGTTTAGTACCACAACATAAAAGGATATTTACATTAGTCTCGCCCCCTCTGTCCCTATCCTCTTTCAAATTCAACTTCATTGGTCTCTCTCTCTCTCTCTGACTCCCCTGTGTTGTCTAGTGATTCTGTCTTTACAACATACTTCAGTCATACGTTTTGCTCCTAACACTCGTACATTGGGGGGCAATCTCTTATCACCAAAAAATTGATCTTCTAGCCTAATCTACTAGATGGATCGAAGTACACCATGTAAAGCCAATTTTACCATAGTAAAATTGCTTCCACTGTGAGAAATTACTCAATAAACCACCTTTGTTAAGTAATTTATAGTTAAACCCATGAAGAATAATTAAAAAAATAACTATTTATTTGATTTTCTTCTAGGAATAATTAATTTAACCATTGTTTTATTATTATTCCTTGTCATATTTGACCCAATCATGAACAATAAAGAGATAAATCATTAATTATCTTATTTTTCTCCAAGAATAATTAATTAATCACTGAATAATTATTATTCTTTTTAAAATTTGACTAAATCCCTTAGGAATAATTAAATAAATCCTTATTTGTTTATTATTCCTTAACTAATTCCTTGAGATGATAAATAAATCATTTATTTATTTATTATTTCTAAATAAAAGTTTAAATACTTTTTCCATCCTAAACAAATATAATAAAATATTCCAAGTGTTTATTCCAAGAATGGGATCAATAATATTTTATCATTGCTCATTATTCGAGGATAACTCAATATTTTGTTATAAATAGAAGGGTTTTCCATTCATTATTTATTTTTGATTATTTTCATTGTTGCACTCACTGTTGTAACTCTGATTATTTTCATTGTCACACACCATATTTTTGCTGGGTTTACACATTATAGAGGAGAGAGACTCTACACAAGCTAAAGACATTTGAGGATAGGCAAAAACCCATCCCATAGAGGGGGACTAGTAACATTTATTTGTTCCCTTCATAGGTGTTATAATAAAATTATTCTTTACATATCTGGTTTCCATTGGATGATTGGAGTTATTACTCTTTCTTTTCGCTGTTTAACTATGATTATGGCATAGATCCGGACTTTGGCAGGTTTTGTTTCTATTAGTTGTTGCAGATGTACAATGTTTAGTAGCAATTAATATTGTTGACATTGTTTGTCATCCACAATCTTAAGTGGGTTCTTTTCGTACATCTTTGAGAAGAAAACACTACAACAATTGGAAAGCTTATTTTGAGCACTATCCAATGGAGAGGGTCCAATTAAGCTTTGAGGGCTTATATGGCTTGGGAAATGGCTTCAAACTTCACTGCTATTTTGCACTCTTTTCACAGCTGAAAACACATTTAGCAGTGAGCGACAACAGGTGGGAAAGGTGAGACTTACTTTTCTCCATGTGAAAAATTTCTAGCATAGAATCCCGAGGGTCAATTCCACCAATGATCGAAAGCAAATCTTTCAGTTTTATTGGACAAATTTGTAATACTTTGAGAGTAGACATGGCTAACGAAGCTTGCACCAAATGTTCTACAATACTGTAGTTTTGGGCAGCATGAGCAAAGGGATTGTGTGTTGTGCGGCGAAAGGACTTCCAATATGAAGGTCGTTGGGCAGCGGTGGATTCAAAATTGAGACAGTGTTCAGAGCGTTAGTGACTAGAGTTCCATAATTTTTGGTTATCGTTTGAAGATCAATCATTTTAAAGGTGTAAACGTATGACAATCCTTCACTAGAGGAAGGAGGATGTGAACTATTGTTGCCCCCTTGAGGGGGTTGCAGTAGGTTGAAAATAAAATGTTGCTGCTACTAATTAGGGAAAGGGTTGTTTAGGATCGTTGAGGCCTGGTTAGTGTCCTTTTGAGAAAGAAGATCTATGCATTCTTGAAGGCGAGGACATTTGTAAGTGAGGTGGTCCTCCACACAAATTTTGCAAGGGAACTTGAAAGTTTTATCTTTCCCACTGTCAGATTTGGCAACAACTTTTTGTTTGGGGTTGTTCTACGTAGCAGACTGCTCTTCAGAATGAGAGGTCTTTTTGTTATTCTTCTTGTTTGGGTTTTTGTGTAACCTGCTCAGAGTTTATCATAGCGGTTGAAAGAGAAGCTAATTGGGTAGTAGGAGCGGTATCGATAGATAAATGGGCAATGTGCCCACTGAGTTGTTTTACAACAACCCTAGAGGCAGTGCCAACAAGGCCATTAGCATGCACACTGGGTTGCCACGTAGCGGGAGCATTGGAAGTTTGGTGGTCACGGGGGATTACATCGTATAGTGTGCCAGACTGAGAGTAAATCATATCTAAATGTTGGGCATGACAAATGGATTGGTCTTCCATGATCGCACCACCTAAGGCAACGTCCTTGGAAATTTGAGGAAGAAGTGATTTGCAAAGCTAATCTACTAACAGGTAATCCAGAATGGGGGCTTTGACAAGCCTCTGCATATGTCTCCATTCCTGGATATGATCAGAGATGTGGGTAGAGGTGTCTTGGTGTAGGGTAGTAAGGAACTCCGTTCTAGTTTCGTAGCGGATAGGAAGCTGGAAGTGCTTTAAGAATTCCATTGCGAGGGCACAAAAGATATTAACTAACACACGTGATAACTCAATGTACTGTTGGGTGTGAAGCTTGATTATCTTCTTTATTCAGAGGTATCGCTGCATTGGACCCCATTTCATAATGTGGCGG
The DNA here is from genome assembly GCA_000404065.3 of Pinus taeda. NCBI lineage: Eukaryota > Viridiplantae > Streptophyta > Pinopsida > Pinales > Pinaceae > Pinus > Pinus taeda. The sequence goes on along the minus strand of APFE030737859.1, from coordinate 78,644 downwards.
CAACGTTGCCCATCTATGTACGCCGCCAGGGGGAATCGCCCTGAAGCTAAAAATAGATGTAAAATTGCCTTGAAAAATGTTGTAATTTCGTAGTCAATCTGGGCCATTAATTAGGCGGATATTTGACGGTAGAAGTTATGTTTAATTTAGGGTTTTTTGCCCTAGAAGGCAAACCCTCGCTATATATGAGGGAATTTTATTGCGTCTATGTAGATCTATATTCTGAGCGAGAAAGAGAGAGGAGATTGTGTGAGAGAGAAGAGGGAATTACATCAGATATGCTGTAGGTTGTATCTATTCATTTTGTCGGATAACATAAAAGGAAGGACTTGCTATTTCTCTGTGGACGTAGCCCAAATTGGGTGAACCATGTATATCTATGTCTCTCTTGTTTTATGTGTTTTATGTGTTTATATTTCTACAATATATTTTATGTGTTCCATTGCTCTGTAATATATAATTTTCTAACATGTACCACTTGGTGGCATTTCCAGTAAGGGTGCGGGGGAAGATTCTGAGCCAGATATTTTCATCAACCATGGATTTTGATACACACCATATTGGTAGGTGGTGACATGTGTAGCCGGATCATCCCCTTGTTTCCCTTCAAATTTCAGAATGTCGGTAGGTATCTTGTGTGGGATTGGGGGCCAATGTAAGTTATGATAGAAGGGATTGTTAGTTAGTTTATATAGATTGGGGATATCAAGTGTTTCCAGAAAAGGCAAAGGGTTAGGTGCCCTCGAGTCTGACCAAGGTGATGAAGAATGACTTGAAGGACCTGGGAGTCCTCCCATCAAGTTGTTTCCAACATGATGCATAGGATTCATCGAATAATAACCTCCATGTTATCGTGTAGCAGTCATATAAGGTGGCGGTCCATGTGGGATATTAGGCTAGGTGGAAAAGCCTAGTTTCCCCCAGGATAAAAAGTGTCCCCTTGACTGAATTGAGGTTGAAGGGGGGGGTGCCCAAATGGACGGAGCAAGACCAGGTTGAGGAAGGGGTGCCCAAATGGATGGAGCAGGGCCAGGTTGAGGGATATTGCTAGCCATATAGTTTTCCATAGGCACATGACTGACACTAGAATAATGTCCACTTGAAGGAGGTAAGTCGATCAAAGACAAACCAGGTTGTCCTATAGGTGGAGGGGGAACAGTAATGCCCTTGACTGGTATATGCATGTTGGGAACATTACCCCTATGCATCTGAACCTGGGGGTTTGAACTTAGCAATGGGTTCCAACCAAAAGGGTTACTGAAGGTATTCATCCTAACAACACTACTAGGAGTGATAGTTGAAGGTCCAAGAGTTGACAGAAAAGCGGCATAAATTGGAATGTACTGGATTCCACTCATAGTTGGTGTAACTAGAATGCTCGGACTAGGAATAGTATGAATAGCAGGGTAACCAGTCAGTTGTGTAGTACTGACCATAGGCAGGGGAAGTGACGGTGGAGAAAAATTATCCACAAAGGACCACGACCCATTAGTTGTTAGGGGAACAATGGATGCAGGTACTAACGAAGACATGACAGGTACAGGTGCTACTTGAACCAACATTGGTCCATTGGATCGGTGAGGGGAGGATTGTAAGGAGACACTACTCCTTTGGTAAAGAAGTCCTCATATAGTATGGCTTCTTGGGAAGTGTTATGCGATTCAATGTTAGACACTCGAGACTGATTTCCTGAAGAGGGATAATCTAGATCACCAATTCTCGACAAATCCTCCAGGGTCAATGGAGGATGACCTCACTGTTGCCTAGATAGACGATGAGGGTCAAATTTAGTCACAGTGACATATATTTTTTATCTAAATTTTTTAAAGTGATATTTATTATAGTCTTAGTGATAACAAAACAATACCTAAAAATAAAAAAAATACTCTAGAAGTCAATCAACAAGCAGCCAGGGGATATAAATTTGTCTGATAACCACCACTTGCTAGAGATGAAACCTAGTATCACAGTGGCTAAAAGAGAGAGTTGTCCAAATATACAATTATGATTACTCCTGAGATTCACCTGAACCTCAGATTAAGGTGCCAAGTACTCTCGTGAAGACGATCACCCTCCCAAAAACCGAAGACGGAGTAGGTTTGTCTGTTTAGGTACCAAGGCTGCCTGCCCCAGTAACCTTGTGTTTGTCTCTAAAAAGTATGGCCACTAAGGTTACTCAAATCACAGACACCACGGGGGGGTGGGGGGCCATGGTCGTAGACAATACACTATGTGGGCAGGATCCCTGAGTCCCCAACTCAGCTCCAATATCCCCAAGGGGATCCCCAATACATAGAATACCCATTGGAAATGTAATTGAAGGCAGGTTACCTTCTCTCAAACTCCAATGTTGTCTCACATTTAACTACTTTATAAGGGGAGCAGTCCCAGATGATATGAGTGCAGCATGATTATACTCTCATTAATGACACTAGTCTTAGTTTTGTGATGTTGGGCAGTTTACTCACCATAGCCTATCCCATGATCCTAGCCTAGACAAGTATTTGTGTATGCTAGAAAGAGATTTGTTGATTACTTTTATTAAGCGTTGATTTTATATGAACTTGTATTAATGTCTTCGGAGGGGTTTTGACGTATGGAGTTTAGTGTGACTCTGACACAAACCATGAAAGAAAAATGCTTTCAGATTTTTGTTTGATGAAAAAGAGCTCTAACAAGGAGAGGTTATCTATACATCATTTCAGTAACATACATCCAAATGCAGTAAACACATGCATAAAGTGTAGACATACAATGCTCTCTAACAACTAATCCAATATATACATAATCAAACCAACTACAACAAAAAGCTAAACAATTCTTTTCATTTTCTTTTTCTTGAAAAACAAATGCACTTAAGCTATTTTCCTAAAAAGGAAAAATGATCATAGAAGCACCAACCAAACATAATGCATAGTTGTAGATCCCTAAGACAAACTATAGTAAATCTCTCAACCCAAGAATCCATAATAATGGGTGGATTTCAAGATATTGGCTGACTAATGCTTCTCAGAAGAGGAACAAAAGCATTAATAACAGGACTAACACTCTGTCCAAGAGCTTGGGGAGTGCTATAAATCAATGGATTGCACAGTCAAGGTGCATTACAGAGACAAAGGTTGCAAAAAGGGTCAGTCAGGGTCTGACCAAAGGCTGTGAACAACAGAGGAGGTTGGGAAGCATATTGAGTAGTCAGAATGGGAACCAAGAAGAACACGAAGGCCTAAAGAGAGAGATATATGGGAACTAGAAGATTACAACTGGGAACTAAGTAGTAGTTCCCAATGGAGTCGCCATTTTTTCTTTAGGGTTTATTTCATGGGTGATTGTGGTTGAAATACCCTCTTGGGTCTTCCTAGGACCCAAGGCAGATTGTTTGAGATTAACTACAACTATCACAAAGAAACATACATATGTTCATATTAATCCATGATTGATAAAGCAAAAGGAGAAGAATTACCTCAGTCCTTGGTGTAGTCCTATTGGAGATCTCAGTGTGGCAAAGTGGAAGACCTCTTCGCTAGCTCCTAGATCAAAACCTGCACATAAACAAGAAAAATCATAATCTTCACAACATATGAACTTTGACAATCAAAACATCAATATATAAGAGAATATAAGCCAACATGCATCTAAGCTACTTATTAGTCACAAAATTGAGCCAATGCATAAATAAATTTAATATCAACATCGTCAAGTAGACAAAATAGAAACAAATATATATTATTAGATAGAAGAAGGATGATTACAACCATCTTGGTTAGATGAAACCTCCTTTAGTCCTTCAGCTCCACTCTCTCTCAACGTCTTGATAGCATAACAACACTTAATCTCTTCAAACTTTCAGCAACCATTTGACCTCTGTTACTATGAATGAGCCTCCACTTTATAGATGGAGAGAGGCTCATCCTTGCTAATTCTTTCATGAGTTCCAGTGAGGAAAAACCTTTGATGTTTCCTTGCTTTATTGCTCTTTCCCTTCCCTTGAAACTCTGTTAGAAATAACAATGTCCTTACTTAGACCCGAGGCAAATGTTTCTTGCTTTTTGAGTTGAAATTTGAGTGAAAAGCGGAGTGTCAGTCAGTCATCTCATGCTTTGACATCAGGAATCTCATAAATATCTAGTAACGCTACCCTTTAGGCAAAACAAAGCATTAACCTAGGGATTAACGCTTTTGGCTGAGAACTTGAAAGAGTTATAACTCCTCTTGTCTGTTTCTGGGTTTTGTTACCCTAGAAAATAGTCCTGTAACTTAGGTCTTTCTTCCAAGAAATGTGTCTTTCTCCTCTAAGTTGATGAGGAGGTCATTTTCCTGTATAACAGAAACAATGTTGGGAGTCCAAGTAGAATAGGCAGGTGACCACCAATATCCACCTGGATCAAATTCCCAAGTTTGATTTTTCTCAATTTGATATGATTCCTTGTTTATGGGATTTATCCAATGGATAAATCTCCACTTTCCTGAGAAAAATCTTTGGGCTCAATCATGGATAACATGGAAATATGTACTTGATTAGAAGTACTTGTTAGATTTCTTCTAGTTTGAAATATTACTTTCTTATCACCAACAATTTTATTTACATGCTGATTCTTTTGTACATATCTTGAAGGGGTTTTTGGATGAAAGCATGTTGCATCTTCTTCTTCTTCTTTGAATTCTTGATGTTGTTCATCTTCATATTCATTGTTGATCGAATTAGGTGGGCTAATATATATTGACTACTTCCTTTTGAGATGTAAAGATTCATCTTCCTTCACATAAATACTGTCAATAATCTTGCACATTATTATGCTATAACATCTATAGTCTTTACTCTTAGTTGAATATCCTAAAAAGCAAAAACATGCCTTCATCAGCTCTTGCATCAAAATTACCAAAACTGTCATCATTAATATTGATGTAACACTTACTGCCAAAAATTTTGAAGTTCTTAATTGAGGATGGTTTTCCATACCACAACTCATATGGAGTCTTGTCACTATTTGGCCTGAAGTGTGCTCTATTTAAAATATGAATTTTTATATGAACAACTTCAACCGAAAGAGTGCTTGAAGATTTGTCTCGTCTAAGATTTCTCTAGCCATTGTTGCACCAATTTATTTTTCCTCTCTACTACTCTATTTTGTTGTGGGATGTTTACAATTGAGAATTGTCTTCTTATCCCATGTTCTTCACAAAAATCATTAAATTCATTTGAGGTAAACTCTCCACCTTTGTTAGAACATAAGCATTTCATTTTACAATCAATTGTTTTCAACAAGTGATTTGAGAACTTCGAACTTATCAATCGCTTTATATTTATATTTTAAAAATGCAACCCAAGTCAACCTATTATAATTGCCAATAATCAACATAAAGTACCATTCTCCACTCAGGGTTTTAGTTCTTGATGTTCCACATAAGTCTGCATGAACCAGTTGTAGAGGCTCAATTGATGATTTTTCTTAAGTTTTGCATGGTACTCGAACTTGCTTGCCAATTTTGACATGATTTACAAATGTATTGCTTTGATTCGAAATATTTGGCAAGTCCCTTACAACTTATTTTTTGTTGATTTTCACCATATGATAAAATTTTAGTGTCTCAACCTTCTTTTCCATAGTCATCTCTAAAAAATATTCCCCAAATAACAATTTTCATTTTCCTCATTGAGTATGTACATATTACTTGGAGTTCTTAGGGCCTCTACCACTCTATTTCTTGTTTTTATTTCACATCCATTGGAGTGAAAGGTAACATCATAACCTTGGTCACACATCTAACTCACACTCAACAAATTGTGTTTGAGTCCATCCATAAAAAGAGCATTATAGCCCTTTCCTTTTCCATTATCGAAGCTAATTGTGCCTTTGTCCAAGATTTTTCCTAGAGCGTTATTACCAAAGGGAACATTGCTTGTCTTATCTTCTCTTAGTGACAAGAATTTACCCTTATCACTAGACATATGTTTGTAGCATCCGTTGTCAACGTACCAATGAATACCTTGGTTATGACCATACAAGACAATGCAACATTCTTCTTTATTTCAACTCTTTTCTTTTTCCATGTTCTGGGTTCTTACACTTACTTTGTCTGAGGAGTTGATATAATTCTGTTTACTCTACATTCAGTTTCCTTATGCGAAAAATTGTGACAATTATAACATTCAACACAATCTAGTAAATGAGCAAAAGAATTGTTGCTTCTTAGAGTATTCCTATGAGGATTTACATATTTGATGTCATCTTTAAAATATACTCTATAGTGGGCAGCTTTATAACCAAAATTTGTGCAAGAATGACAATAACCATAAAACGAATTTTGATACATGGAAGTACATAGTCTTTGAGGGAAAGATAATCTAATTTTGGCTAACTGTCCCGGCGACGACTCTGCTAATTTTAGAGTCACTATTATGGTTGTTCATATTATTGTAGTGTGCCCTAATTTTCTGTTACTGAGTTTTACCAATGTTTTCCTCAATTTACTTCTTGTTCTTAACTCTTCTTTATTGTTGTTTTGGATGATTACTTTCATTTCCATTGTTGTTACTTCCTTTGAGTGCTTCAACATAGTTGATGGGTTCTTTACCTTCAACTTTTATTGGTGCTTATCTCTCCTCCATAACAGAGACCACTTTTAATGAGAAAATTTCTCAGAAGACTCATGATTTCTTCCAATTTCTCGAATAATTTAACAAATCTTAGATTTTGGTTAAGTTGAGCTTGGCTATTTTCTAATTATTTTCTCATGGAGATAACTTCTTCCTCTAGTTTCTCACATTCCTTCTCCTTCTCTTTTAGTTTTTATAAAAGAGTCTTGGCTTCCTACAACTCCATCTTCAAAAGAAGAATTGGTGAGCCTTCAATTTCATCCTTTTCTTTTCCATATTTCATCAACAACTCTTTCTGCTTCTTATTCTTTTTCATAGGCCTTTGTATTTCTTCTAAAGAACTGACTAGTTCTCCTTCCAGATCTACTACAACTTCTTCATCATCTAAGTCATGATCATATTACTCTTCATCTTGGTTTTCTATGGACATGAGCATGAAATTATTTGTTCTTTCTTCATCAGAAGGCTACTCATCCTCATCCTCTGACTCAACGATTGTCTTCTTGTCTATAATAGCTCTTGTTCTTTAACTTTATTTCCTTCTTGACTCTCTTATACTTATCCTTTTATTTATCGTCATATTCATTATTTTCTTTCTTATGTGGACATTTAGATACATAGTAACCTAATTTTCCACAATTGAAATATTTGAAAGGCATCCTACCTTTTTATTTTTTGGACTCTCTCTTTAATCTTCTGACAAAATTGGCTTCTTCTTCATTAGATCCATAGATTGAATCTTCTTTATCTTCTTTGGTCTTCTTATTAGCTTTGAAGGTTGCTTCCTTTGATGTAGATCTACCTTTTTTGGTTCTCATTTCATAGGCAATTCATGTTCCATGTAATTGATCCATTGTTACTACGCTAAAATTTTGCATCTCCTCAATAGTTGATACTTTGGCATTGAATCTGCCAGGACGATATCTTAAATCCTTTTGAACTACAAAGGAATCATCCATAGTTTCATCAAGACCTCTTATGGTGTTAACTATTTCATCCATGTGAAGAAATAATTTGTCTATGTCCTCGTCCTCATTTATCTTTAGTTATTCAAGTTTCATTCCATAAACTTGGATTTTAGCCTTTTTTACCTTGTTATCACCTTCATAGCAATTTTTTAGCTTATCCCATATCTATTTGGTTGTGTCACAATGCATGAATTTAACAAATTCATATTCAAGAAATCTTCTCAGGATTGTAGTCATTGCATGAGCATTATAAGAAAAATCGAGCTTACCATCTATATCAACCAATAAAGCTAGCTTTTTATAGCCATTCAACATTGCATCCCACACATATGCACAAAGGGATATTATGTATTTTCTCATTCTTACCTTCCAAAATGTATAATTCCTTTCAATGAATATAGGATATTTGTTAGTGAGATTTCCATATTGGTTGGCCATGTTTCATATCTAGATCTACCTTCCAGTTGTTAGACTGATGCTGAAGGAACCCACTCTATTGGAAACCAGGAAAATACTAAGAGGAGGGTTGAATCAATATTTTGTAAATTTTGACAAGTATTTATCCAATCAAACACACTAAAAAGAACACCAATTCTCCAATCACATAAAGTTTGAACACATGATATTTATGTGGAAACCCATACGAGAGAAAACCACAAATCTTCTTTTAGTTATAATGTAAATGAAAGCACCAACTTTAATTTACATCAGATTTTGTAAGCACCAATCCCATTTTCTTTGCAAGCACCAACTCCCACATCTTTGCAAACACCAAACTATCAGAGGCACTAACCCCTTGATCTTTATAGGCACTAACATGAAGGGAACATCAATCCCTTGATCTTTATAGGCACTAACATGAAGGGGATACCAATCCCTTGATCTGCAAGTACAAATTGGCTCTTTAATTAAAATATCACACTAACAATAATGTTTATACTGAGATTTTTTTCCCTTTCAAATATCTTCCCAATTGATTCCACAACAATTCAAATCTGTAATATTTATTCATACAACAACTCCAGTTCTAAGCTCTTCTCAACTCTGAGTCTTTGATCTGCATTCCATTTCATAAATTGCCTCGAATTAGTACTGCACTCATCCTTTTCAAATTTGTGTTTCCTTTACTGTGCAACAACTTGAGAACCCATCAAATATCCACTTACACATTCGACACTCTACACGTCCCTTCTCTCACTCCCATATATTAATTAGGTGCTAAGATCTATTCCTTTATTTTTGGACAACTTCTTATTTTCTTCATTAAATTCTTAGTTCAATGCATCTATTGTAGTCTAACTCTTGATTTGCATGGGAACCACTCACTCCTCTCACATCATTATATTTCTATATATAGTTTCATAACTCAACTTCATCCATGCACTCGAAGCACTAGTCGCGACTGCCTTGGGTGCTTAACACCTAGCCCCGTGTGACAATGGTCTTAAACACACTTGTTGCTTGTCATCCCACCATTCACTCGATGGTTACAATACCTGCTAATCAAGCGGTCCAACAGATGGACACATTTCTTGTCATTGATCCCATCTCACAAATGCCATAGATTTTCCTATCTCTCAGCCACTACTCATCTACCACATCCATTAATCTTTACAACTCCTTCCATCTTGACGATTAGATAGATAGACACTTCAATTGACGATAAAAATGTTCACTATTAAATGTTGCATATTATTTCTTGTCTGCCACTTGTCATGAATCATCCAAGTTCACTATCAAGTGTAAAGACCTCCACCTTGGTGATGCAATAGATGGACGCAACATTTGATGGTTCCCTTTCTGTTTGTGTGAAATGAAAATGATTTCTTCATCTATTAGCCATCGCCCATCGCCTATGTTTGGCGTTGTGTGCAACACTTTCCAACCATGCAATCTGATATATGAACATGTCATATGGAAAATAACTTACTTGTTAATTGTCATAAATTGTAACCTATCTGCAGCCCACTGAACGTCGATTGCACTCACGGTTGGTTGTAAAACCCTTCAAACTCTAAAATCTAACATGTATCCCACATTTCCATGTCACCTGCCATCATGTTTGACATGTCAATTATTGTCACTAATAGGAGTTTACCATGTGTCCTCCTACACATGTGTGCCTGCCATTTGTCACTCACCAATTGCCCATTTGGATCAAAAGTGTCGAATCCACCTGCCACGTTTCCTCCTCATAATATTACAGGTCAACGTTCTCTAGTGTCCATGTCATCCACAACACCCAGTGTACACAATATCTAGGGTCCACATGTGTCGGCCCACCACCCAACAACCAAGTTCATTGTTGTTTGAAAATATCTCATTATAGACGGTCAAATAAGAACTTTGGTGCTTACTACCAACCTTGTTGTGACCATGAGCTATGACGAATGTCTTGTTGGTTCACTATGCATCTAGGAAACCACTCTTATAACAAGGGGAATCCTTCTTAATTTTGGTACAAAGCAAAGGGGGATCCCTCAACTAATCATATGCTACCACATAACTAGTGGTAATACATTATGGTTTCCACCATGGGGGGGTAAGTCCATCTTAGCTTCTGGAAGGACTCGGGCCCCCTCCTATTGTAGATATTCCCTTATTGACTAATCTCATGGTGTGGCATTTTACTGCTTGGTCAACCTGCTCGGTCCACTGACCATGACTTCCACATGTTACCCATCTAGCACCACATTATCACTTGAGCCTCATTAACCTGCCTATTGTGTCTGGGGTCCACTTGTAGTGTTTTGATGTTTGCTGGGCACTAATCTATTGAGCACTTACCAGTTGTCTCCCCTTAATCGAGGGTGATGACTAAGATTATATCTCGGCACCCATCGGTTTTCCCTCTTAAGCATGTGTTTTGGGCTTTGGAAGAAAGTGACTCACACTGATCTAGTTAGGCGCTTATGTTCCACACACATAGCTATGGAATTGTGATTGGGTTAAAACCTTGCTTGTAGTACTTCACTTCAAACCCAATTTTCTTCTCATTCTATGGGAGATACAAAGTTCCATATACTATTGGAAAGTTCTATGATTTGGATAGACAATTGCACACTTTGCATTATCATTTGGAGTAAGGGGCTAAAGAAGAAGGCCCTTCAAAGATGGACTGTGAAAATCCATCCATGACATCAAGCTAGATAACTTCAAGCCATGACAACACACATCCAACATTGTAGCAATGACATCAATGACAACATTTTCAACAAGTCCCTCCTGAACTGGACATCAATGGCAACACATAGTTAGCAACTGACCAACACATTCAACAAAATGATACTTGGGACTTGGTCAAATTACCTAAAAGAAAGGACGTAATTGGTATTAAATGGTTGTATAAGACTAAATATAAATCAAATAGTTTAATTGATAAACATAAATCTCATTTAGTTTCCAAAGGCTATGTTAAAAAAGAAGGGATTGATCATTCAGAGACATTTTCTCCAGTAGCCAATATTGACACAATTAGGATGGTTATTGCATTGGTTGGAAAATATGAGTAGATAATTTATTAGATGAATATTAAATCAACATTCTTGAGTTGTTATGTAAATGAAAAAAATATGTAGAGCAGCCTAAAGGTTTTGATTCCAAAAAAATATGATATTGTGTATAAGTTAAAGAAGGTTTTGTATGGGATGAAGCAAGGACCAAGGGCTTGGTATTCAAGAATTGATAAGTATTTCTAGGATCATGGTCTAGTCTAGAGTTCATCTAAACTACACCTTTATATACTTCAGTCGGGACAAGACATTCTTATTTTGCACTTCATGTGATGATCTAATCTATACATGGAATAATTATGAATTATTTCAAAGGTTTAAGTCACATATAATTGTATAATTTGCTGTGATAGATGTTGGAGAATTACATTACTTCTTGGGTATTGAAGTATGGTAGAAGAACATGGTATCTTTAGGACACAATCTAAGTATAATTGGGATATTCTAAAGAAGTTTAACATGTTGAGTTCCAAGTCAACAACAATTTCTTTGGAATCTGGGTTGAAGTTATACAAAAATGATGACTCCAATTGAGTTGATCTTGCTCTATGTCATTAGTTGGTTGGAAGTATGATCTATCTAACTATAATTCAACCAAATATACCTTTTGCAGTCAATATGGTGTCCATATTTATGTCAAAAGCTAGGGAATTGCATTGGAGGGTAGCTATAATGATATTAAGATATATGGATGGTATAGTTGGGTATGGTTGAGTATACAAATCTACAAAAGATTTTAATCTAATCGGTTATACAAATTTATATTGGGAAGGTTGCATGGATGATGAGAAATCTACTTCAAGGTATTCATTCAACATGGGTTCAACAACATTTGCTTAGATTATTCAAAAGCAACCTCAAGTTTCTCTCTCCATAACCTAATGAAAGTATAAAGTAGTGACAAAAACAACTTGTGAAGAATTATGGTTAAGAAGAATTTTGGAAGATCTACATGAGCAGTAGAAGCAACCTACTCAGTTGATTTATAATGGTCAAAGTGTTATTAAATTGTCCAAGAATCCATTTTTCCACAAGGACACTAAATGCATTGATATTTGATATCACTTTGTTTAAGACTTGGTTAAACAAGGGATGAATAAGATCATGTATTGTAGAAAAAAATATCGGGTTGTGGATATCTTCACTAAAGAACTAGCAAAGAAAAAGTTCTCTAAATTCAGAGATAATATTAGAATATCTCGAAATGATCATTATATGGAAGAAATGTTACAATAATGATCATTTGGCATATTCTAGAATTATTGTTGTTTGTATTTGTCATGTCTAGAAGGTTTTATTTTAGTTATAGAATTATTAATTGGGAGATTTATGGAGACATTATATAAAAATGTTGAAAGATTGTAGGAAATGATTGAATTGAGCAGTTGCTCATAAGCATGTATACATATTGGTTTTCTCAATAGAAAGGTTTGGGCTTGTCTTATTGTTGCCAAACTAATGCATTTCTCCATAACTTGTTAGTTTAATATTCTTTAGATCCTTATAGAACTACTCTATAATGCCAAGCAACAAAATGATTCATTTCACCTTCTTGAGGCCTTTTGATTTTTTGTCTTCAAGCCAATTGTAGATTTTTTGAACTTTGCAAATTTTTTAATTACAAATTTTGGATGAAGGGTTAATATTTTGGATCCATTTTCAATTATTTACCCTAATCCTAGATTTGAAGTATTTATTGACCCACATATCTTAGAGTCAATAAAGTAATATATTATGTGTGGCATAGCTATATAACTGTAATAAATTAAAAATAATAGTATCCATGTTTGTATTTATACCTATAATCTAATTATGCTCCGCGATGATAATGATGGCTAAATTCCCTTGGAGCAATTCAAGGGGATAAAAAATCCCATTGCTGGATATCAAAGTGGGTCAAGTAATATAGATAGTAAGGGTCATGTTTATGTTACTAGTAACTGTAAATGTGGAGTAGTCTTAGAGAATAAAGGAGCGTGAGGTCTACATAGTGTTGTCAATGGAATAGATTTAAAAAAGAAAGCAAGTATGAGAATATTTATACTGGAGTATTTGAAGAAAATAGTATTGAACAATAATGCACTCATACCATGTTTTAGAACGAAACATTTCATTGAAGTAAAAAATCATCATACTTAAGAAAGTATTCACTCTATGTAAAGGAAGAAGAAAAATGGAATAATGATAAAGGTAGATATGTTGAAAACATGTGATAGCCATGGCGTGAAATTTATTAATCATCTTATGAAATACTTTGTGTTTGAGAATTCTTAGATTTGGTAGATTCGAAGTTGTAAATATTTAACCTTTTTCTCAATTTTATTGAACAAGGCTTCTACTACTCATTTTCAACGCAATAAATGAATTAGGAAAGGAGATCTCGTGTCCCTTACTTCTTTATCATAACGACTATTCATTTGGTTAAGATCGTCAAGGCTTACACATCATAAGATAAGCTTAAATATTTTAAACTTTGTCTTAGATTCAATTTTCTATTTGAAAATTGTAGATGATAAAACCTTGATTACCAAAGTTATAATGGTCAAACAAACCAAATCCTTTTTAAAAACTATCAACATGTTTCTCATAGCCTTGACAAGAAAAGAAAAATATGTAAAAACTAATTTTCCTTCTAAACACCCTTTTGATGGTCAAATTACATCTCAACCATTTCCTTAATTTCCATACCATTGCATTACAAATATTTGGGTATCCATTTGGTTTCCAACCATGGAACACACTTATTCTAGGAGGAATCTCTTCAAAAGGTAATAAATAAACCTTAATGATGGACCTTTTGTTTTCAAACCTTAGATACTCAAATCACTTTAACTAAATCAATGTTATAAGTAATGTTAATCTTCCTTTTCTAACAACCACGTAAAATATTATAGAACTTATGGAATATTTAGAAAGAGTTCTTATAGGGAATTCTAGTTAGAAAAAAATGGATTTTAACAACTTGGAAATTATATACACAATAAAGAGTAGAAGGGGTCTAGGCTGAAACAAAGTATTTTAACATGGTGAAGTCTAATTGTTTTATGTTTTTTCCTTTTTGGCTATAATTTAGCAAAAAAAAATGGCGGAGATTGTTATTTTTATTATTATTTGAATTGGATTTTTAAATATATAAACGAATCCAAATTCCAAAATAAACCTCCAAGTACTCAATCTATATAAATTTAGTATCTGAAATCTACCATTCCAACAATTTTTGACCAAGAAAATTTCATCAAAAAATACACATTAAAAAAGAACAAAAATATATAACATTTAAATTACAATATTTTAACATTACCTTAATTAGTAACGTCTCATATATATATATATATATATATATATATATATATATATATATATATATATATATATATATATATATATATATATATATATATATATATATATATATATATAAATATATATATATATATATAATATATATATATTACAACTCTTTCATAGTAAGATCATTCAAAAAACATGTATTTCCTCAATGCTTTATATATCTAAAATATCATGCACAAGGATGTAAGTGTTATCCTTGATGCTAGCTTTTAGGAAGCAAGAGATGGTATATTACCTCTTCTCTTTTCATTTTTAAATCATGGAACCAATTCTTCACCTTTGAAAATTCATTTATCTTTGGGATAGTTAGAAGATATGTAAATTAGATATGTAAACAACCACAAATATTCCAAGACAATTTATCAAAAATTAATATTATAAATACAATTAAACTATATTTTATCATCCCTAGATGGGGCTAGGAACAAAAACATTAGTTATGGGGGGGAGGGGACAAAGCCACTATCCCAACCTCCCTCAATTGAGGGGTGATGTGTGGTCATCCCACCCTCCACCTATCTCATAAATTAAATCACAACTTTGCATGTCAATCACACTCCCAAGCATTCGTTGCAAAAGGTGGATAATCCATGGAAGGATCTGGACTCAAAAAATGTTGTTTAATATATGGAACACAGAGGTTAGAAGTGTTGTTACAGTTGAGTCTTTGTGTCAACTTGCCATATCTCAAGCTAGTTTCTAGTTTCATTTTGTTTTTTCTCTCTTTTTTTCAGGGGGCAGGACCAAGTCCCCTTGACCTGGTCTTCCCCACGACGCTTAACACACAACTGCTTAACACGCAACCTTGGTCTAACTTCACAATAAAAATGGTGGTTTTTTGGGGCATAGGAGAAGTGTTGCTGAGAGATAGCCTTTAAAGGTTACAGAATATTAACAAGTGGTGGTGGGAGTTTGTCCCACAAAGGAGTGTGCAGGCATCAGTCGTTGGTGTGGGAGTCCTCTCTTACTTCTTCTCTAGGGTTTCTGCTCTTCCAATTGCAAAGGGACTAAGGTATACCACCTCCTTGATTCATCTTGCACTATGTTTCTCATCTTCGGTAGTGGTAACATTTCTAAGTTTTCTATCAATTCGAGTTTTCATGTGTTTATTTCATGGTGGGGTAGAAATTCACTTGAGGTGGTAGTTGTGTATGATTTCCCTCCTTGCCAAAAAGTCCCTTTGACACCTTTCTTGGTTGAGACCATCCCATACCATGCCAAATTTGACTCCTTTCTTTGCGCTCATTTGATAGTGCATCCACCATTCCCTTGCCTCGCCATATTCACAAGTTTTTTCTCCCCTAGGTGTCATTCCATAGTCCATTTTCTGTTATATACCTAGGGGGGATAATATGGGGTACCAAGGGAGGTACCCAAGGTAATAATGTAATAATGGGATGGGCCATAGTAATAAATAAGGTGGTTAACCCATGTCATGTAAGGGACCACAAGTAGTTAATAATAATGTAAGGGGCCCATGGTATTAGTTGATGGTATGAGGAAACCATGGTAATGATGCATGGTATTGTATGTATGAGGCCTATATAGAGGCTAGAGACTCCACATGGAGAGATATGAAGAGAAGTATTCTTGTATGAACAGGCATATGGCTTGTGGAGTGTTC
>APFE030737859.1:24325-60034 GCA_000404065.3 Pinus taeda | reverse complement strand
GGGAGGTACCCAAGGTAATAATGTAATAATGGGATGGGCCATAGTAATAAATAAGGTGGTTAACCCATTCATGTAAGGGACCACAAGTAGTTAATAATAATGTAAGGGGCCCATGGTATTAGTTGATGGTATGAGGAAACCATGGTAATGATGCATGGTATTGTATTTATGAGGCCTATATAGAGGCTAGAGACTCCACATGGAGGGATATGTAGAGAAGTATTATTGTATGTACAAGCATATGGCTTGTGGAGTATTCTCCTTCCTTAAGGAGTGAATGTATGGTGTTGCCCTACCTTAAGGGTTTGATAATAAAGAAGCATTTATATCTATTCATATCTTGTTATTCTTGGGTTATTTATATTATCATAATATTTCCGGTTTAGATCTACAACATTTTCCCCACTCCATTCTTGTCGCCTTACTTTCTTTGGCCCACATGCCACATCAACATGCCAAAAGCTGAAGATGCTCATATAGAATAGTTGAGGATAGTGTGTAAGGTAATCGACGTGCCCACTCTATTGCTCAAAGATACCACATGCAAACCCTTGATCATGTCCAATGGGAAATTCACCATGAAGTAGTAGAGGATAAGGCTAATGGAGATGAATTCTATGACACAGTGGTTTTAGCCTCAATACCTGAGTGGATTTATGAACTAGGTTAGACTTGAGAGCAACATAATCAATATTTTTGCACTATCAAGATTTATTTCCATATCAAATATCTCCTACAAAAAATTATGTTAGAGAGAAATGAATCCAAGAGAGAAATCTATATCCAACTCGATGACATTCAGGCTGAGAACATGGACATGTCTCTTGAGAACTAGGATATGATACTTAGTCTAACTCACATCGAGGCCATATTATCTCATGGAAATGACCCCACATCATTAGGCACCTTGATAGACCCCATTTATATTTTTACTTCCTGTAATGTCCCTTTTCTCGGACATGAGTAGTAGAGACCAACTCAGTATCCTAGCCATTCCCATAAGAACATTGAAATAAATTGGGGAATATGAGGGGATGAATTAATTAATTAAGTAAATTAAAGAAAATAATATTAAAAAGTCACTTTATTTAGTGAAGGAAAAGGTGACCCCAGGTATTAGGATGACCCATGGTATTGACCATGGCATTACAATAAATCATCGTAATGAAAAGAGAATTAAGAGCTCATTCGTAGAAATGATTGAATGTTTTGTTAAATTGAGGTGTGAGCTAGTAGATCTTTGTGTGAGGGTTTGTAACCCTAAGTGTGGATCTTCTTTTGGGGTGAAAATATCCTCCCTAAGGATGAAAATTATTTTCATTGGTGAAACATCCACACTAGCTAGTCAAGAGGAAGGAACACTCCAGGTTTTTTAGTGGAGCTTAACAAAGAAGGAGGATAGAGAATCACCATAACCTAAGATTTGGGAGATCATTGTATTTGCAACAGACTCAGGTTATTCTAGTAAGAAAAATTACATTACATAGGTTGAGTTAATTGGGGGCAATGAAATATCTTGAAGGAGATCGAGTTGATTTAATGGGAACCAACCATTTTTGCGAATAGGTTCCACTAATTAATTTTGTGTAAATTTCCTTAGAAATTATTCATAAAAATTAGCTAGAATTTGTTGTGGAATTTCATCTAAAATTTATGGTTATTGGCTCTTATTTATAATTTTTCCATTCAATTTAATTAAATTTTGACAACAATTTTTTTTTCTAGAATTTTTTCTATGGAAATTCAGTGAAAATTATAAAATAATTCAAAACGAGATATTGTAGTGGTATAATATTTAGTTTTCCTACCAACCTAAAAAGTTTTATGTGAGAAATGTTGCAACAAGATTGTGCCAAGGTTAATTTGGGCACATACAAAAATATTTGTAGGGTAGATTATTTGACAAACGTGTGGGCAAGAAAGGAGGTTGGAACCCTAGGCCAAGCTAAAGAAATCACGGGGTAGAAACCCTAGGATGAATTGAAGTATATCATGGGAAACAAAGGAGGATGAAACCCTAGGATAAGCTAAATAAATTGTGGGGCATAAACCCTAGCTTGAATGGAAGTAAATCATGGGCAAAAAAAGAGCCTGAAACTCTATTCACATGGGCAGACTAAGTCCTAGAAAAGGGCCAAATTATTGTGCTATAATAATTGATGCATTGGGGCCAAATTTAATGTGTAGTGATTTCTTTTATGAAGGCCAAGTTGCTCAGAGCATAGGGTTGATTTAATACCCAAGGCCAATTTTATTGAAGGAGTATTTACATATTGTTATAGAGCAAATTTGTAGAGGGTGCTAGTTGCTTGAGAAAGGCCAAATCATTTTTTGTTGTTGTTGGGATGAGTTAGTGGGGTTTAATTCATCCTTCAATTATGTGTCATTTTGAAGTCAAATTCCTTACGAAGTCGAGTTTAATTGAAGGGTTGAGCTAGGGTTTGAATTATCCTTGTAGAGGACAAATTCCCATAGTTGAATTGAACAAAAGGGCCAAATTATTGCTAGGGCTCGAGTTTTTGCAGAGGCCGAGTTTATTTAGGGCTTGAATTTATGCTGGACTAATTAATTTGTCGTGGAGGACAAGCCCAAATTTTTGTAGATCAAAATCTTGTTGAATCCAAGTTAAATTGCTAGGGTTCGAGCTTGTATTCATTGTTGAAGGTAGAGATAAATAAAGGGCCAAATTATATTTAGTGGAGATAGGTCATCTAAGGTCAAAATTTATTGAAGTATCAATAGTTCTAGAGGATGAGATTACTTTCAAAATTCAAGCAGAGGTGGATGCATATCTCTTTGAAAGATGAGAACATTCTACTACTGTTTGAGCTAATTCACAAGGCATAAATTAGGGTTTTAGAGATTGAGTTTCCTTGAGGGAGACGAGTGGAGACCAAGTTTTATTTTATTGAATCTCCTTGTAAATTCAGTCACATTGTGAAGTCTAAGTTTCAAGTCACATTGTAAGTCAATCATCAAGTGATATAACAAATTATAAGTGCAAAGGTTGAACAAAAGGTCAAGTCCTTGGGAGGCAGGGTTTTTGTTTTTTATAGTGTTGGAATCAACTATTTATATTGAGTGAATGATCAAACGATCAAAATTATTCCTAAATTAGTACATAAGTACATACATTGGTTCCCTGACAATAAAGTTTTCATGGAGAAAATAACAAATTAGAACAAGAAAACCTTTCTCAAAGGGATTTTATGTTACTCTTCAACACAAGCAATCGATAAATAAAAAGAAAAAGAAAGAGGAAGTGGGAAATTGGCTCTTTTTACTTGTATGAGATTTGAATATTATGAAGTTAGGAGATTTCCTCTCTAAATTGGAGGAGTTAGACTCATGTTTGTCCAAGGTAGGCCAAGTTGATTGGAAAATTTTAATTTGGGCTTTAAAGCCATCAACGCTTGCCTTTATTTAACACAGGTTTTTGGAACACCCTTGTGAAGAGGCAAGACTTGTAGTTGCTTCTTGCCTTGGTCAGATCATAAGGATAAATGCTCCTAGTTCCCCTTACAATGATGAAATTTAAAAAAAGTCATACAACTGATTGTAGAGAGCTTATATGGAACGCGTGATATCAAGGGCCCTACCTCTGGTAAGAGGCTCAAAGTATTAGAAACTATGGCAATAATTAGATCATGTGTAATTATGATCGATCTAGAGTGTGATGGTTTGATTCTCTAAATATTCCAATGCTTCTTCACTAACATTAGAGAGCATCATCCATACACTATCAAAACTAATATGCAAAATATTTTGTGTTTAATTTTAGGTGAATATGATACCATTTGAAAGCAGTTGCGATCCAATTTGTAGATCCAGGTGGATATTGGTGGCCATCCTCCTATTCCACTTGGATCCCCACCATTTCTTCTTTCAGTTTTTCAACTTCCTTAATTTTAGCACAATTTACTATTTTTGGCAGTTTTTGGGGTCCTGAACTTCCAAAATCGTTTTGAGGCCCTAAACGACGTTTTTGGGAAAATCACCAGTGGCGTATATGGGGTTTTAACTTAGTATTCACTATTAACAGTTGAAGTCTTTGGATAGATCTTTCTATCGAGGTATCGTGTGTGTCAAACGAAAATCGTATGCCAAAGTTACGACCCCGAGAAGTTGATGTACCAACTTACCCCAATGGGGCCCATAGTTTGGCGTTTCATCTCCTAGGGTAAGGTTTTTTGGATGTTTAGGGTTTTCCATTGTTTCTTAATAATAAACATGCCTTCAAGCCTCATTGTAACATAGTTTAGAGGCATGTAGCCGCCACATCTCTTCTTAGAGATAGCTACCGTCGCCCGAGCTAGTCTTATTGCCATTCTGTTTGTAAGCATATTTCAGTATCTGATATTAATGAAATGAAGTATTATTTCTACTGCATCTCTATATTTATGGTTATATCTGTAATTTTTTGCATTCCTATTTAAATTCAGATTAGTGGTATCAGAGCGGTCTACTCTTTCTTTTTTTTTCTTTGCATGTGCCCAACGAGGTCGGGATATAAGGAGTTAGGGCTTGAATTGGTTGAACCTTTGCAAGACTAGCCTCGTAAATCCCGATGACTTCCCATGGGGGACGAAAAGAAAGACAAGGGAGGAAGAGATCCTATCAAAATATTGCTCGAGGAGGCCCTCGAGAAACAAAGGAACGCGATGATGGATAACTTTGCCCAGATCCTTCAACAGTTGCCCACCGGCGGTGCATCCACATGCAGCAGCCACTTTGGGGGCACCACTCCTTTTAATGTACAAGTAAAATATGACATTCCCATATTTGAGGGCCAAATAGAAGCAGACGCTGTAGATAATTGGTTAAATCTACTAGAAGGATATTTTTCCGTTCATGATTTTTCCATCCGGGAAAAGATTACTTTTTCTCTTCTCAAAGCCGCCCCCCACATCAAGGACTGGTGGGAAACCTACTGTGAGTAGAAGGATGAAAGTACACCCTCACTATTTTTAGCTACACCCACTTAGAATTTATTCTGGGACGCCATCAAGTAGCAGTACTACCTGTCGGGAGCTATGAGGATAAATACATAAAGTGGACCACGCTGTGGAAGGGAAGGGACCAAGACATGCCAGATTTCCCAATGTTTTTCATACCCTTCGCACAAAGTTGGGTATCAAGGATTCTGAGAAACATTTGGTACTCAAGTATCATTACTGCCTACACAGGTACATCCAGGATGAGATGGAGTTCTCAGACATCTCCTCACTCAGCACGATGTACCGATACACTGTCAAGATCAAGTAGAAGCTTAAACAAAAAAAGTGAGACTTTGGATCTGGGAATTTGAACCAAGGGAAAGGTGCCCACAAAATGAAGAAAAATGACAAAGACAAGGCGGGGCGCCCCAGGAAAACCCGCCAAGGCCACAAACAAAGAAAAACACAGCGAAGTCAAAGAAGGACATTGGAAAGTGGTGTGAGTTCCATAAGAGGTCCACTCACAACACAAGTGAGTGTCAGGCCAAGCAGTCACCTGTGGACGAGATGAAGCCTTCTCAATCAGATGCATGTTCCAACTCTGAGTCAAAACCCGACAAGGGGAATGAAAAAAGGAAGCAGATTATCGATGTCGAACCCAATGCCACCATTTCCACCATAAAGATCCAGAAGGAGGAACTCAAAGATTTAGAGGAGGAGGAGCACGTCTTCCACTCCCAGATGTGGGTAAAGGGTTCCCTGCTACAGTTCATTGTTGACAGCGAGAGCCAAAAAAACCTCATTTTAGCAAAGGTCGTGAAGCGGCTGGGCTTACCGACCACAACACACCCACAACTGTACACCATAGGGTGGATTCACTAAGGACGGGACCTCTGCGTTAGCCAGCAGTGCCGCCTTACATACAACATCAAGCCCTTCATAGATGAGGTATTATGTGAAGTTGCTCCTCTTGATATTTGTGATGTATTATTAGGCCAACCATACTTGTGGAAGCGATATGCTGTGTATGAGTCAAGGCCTCACGTTGTTATTGCTGCCTTGGGAAACAAGTTGTACAGGATACCAGAGGTAGCACCGCCTAATCCTCCCTCTTTGGTTACTGGTAAGCTCATTTCCAAAACCAGGAAATTTATTTTCTTGATGATACGCCCTCAGGGAAAGAAGAAGATGGTGGCCATGACCACTAGACAGGGCCCTTCCGCACGACAACAACAGATGGACAAGGTTGTGGTGGAGTATGAGGACATCTTCACCTCTCCCATAGTGGTGCCTCTGCACTGTTAGGTCAAGCATTCCATCGATCTGACCCCAGGTGCATAGTTGCCAAATGGACCAATCTATCGGCGCTCTGTTTTGGAGAACAACGAAATCAAGAGGCAGATTTAGGATCTGCTGTAGAAAGGTCACATTTGGCCGAGTTCATTGCCTTATGGGAGCCCAATCGTGTTGGTATAGAAGAAGGATGGGACTTGGAGACTCTGTATCGACTATCAAGTGCTGAACAAGATCACTGTCCGGAATAGGTACCCGATCCCATGGATTGATGATCTTCTCGACCAAATCAAGGGGGGGAAATATTTCAACAAGATCGACTTGAAGTCTGGATATCACCAGGTATTAATCGAACCCTTCGATGTGTGGAAGACTGCCCTCAAAGCCAAGGAGGACCTTTTAGAATGGTTAGTTATGCCTTTTGGGTTGAATAATGCTCTTGCAACCTTCATGAGGTCAATGGATGACATCTTACAATCATTCACCAACTCATTTTTAGTGGTATACTTGGATGACATCCCGATTCAGTATTTAGGCTACATTATTGATGATCCAAGTCATTCGGTATTGGCCAAACCTAACCACTCTGACAGAGCTCTGTAGCTTTCTGGGTCTTGCCAATTTGTACCGCAGATTCATGTTGGGGTTCTCTCATATCACTTGGCCCTTGAGTCAAGTCACCAAGGGAGGAGTGAAAGAAAAATTATTTTGGTCTGAATCTTAATAGAAGGCATTCATAAAGTTGAAACAATGCTTCTTCTCTACGCCAGTGCTCACTTATCAGACTTGCAACAACCATTTGATAACGAGACATATGCCTCTGACTGTGCTATTGGGGTAGTCCTTACTCAACAGGGGCATCCAGTGGCATATCACAGTGAGACACTTTCAAACACAATCCGAAAGTATCCCACTTATGACAAAGGGATGTATTCCATTGTGCATGCTTGCTGATAATGGAAGCATTACATTTTGGGGAAGGAAATGGTCATCCACACAGACAACTGACCCCTGTAGTTCATACAGATGCAAGGGAAGTTGCAAAATGATCGCCATCAGAAGTGGTCCACATAATTGCAACAGTTCCATTTGAATATCAAGTACAAGAAGGGAAACACCAATAATGTTGTAGACTGCCTCAGCCCGCCACCGATCATGGCATTAACCACTGTGCTCGACCCTTGTGGCACGAGACTTTTGATTGGCCACTTCTCCACAAAAGCGACCTAGAATTTGGCCACACATATCAGAAGCTCTTGGAAGGTTAGCAAGTTCCAGATTTTCACCTCTAGGATGCATTGTTATGCCACCTGGGACACCTTTGTGTTCCTTCAAGCGAGCGTGCCAAGATGATTTGTGAAGCGCACTATAGTTAGGTTGCTAGGCATTTCGAGGTTGGGAAAACAATGGCAGTATTTCATAAGTATTTCTATTGACCGAATCTTCGATAAGATGTCAAGAAGTACATCAGATCCTGCACTGCCTGCACCATTTCCAAACCGACCATCAAGAATCAAGGCCTCTATACTCCATTGCCTACCCCTAGTTGACCTTGGGAATCCATCTCCATGGATTACATGTTGGGCCTTCCTTCTACTAAGCATGGCAACAAATTTGTTTTTCTGGTTGTTGATAGATTCTTGAAGATGGCCATTATGGCGACGTGCAAGAAGAATATTACAACAGAGGCCACTGTTAAACTCTTCTTTGAACAAGTATGGGTACACTTTGGGGTCCCACAGTCTACCATCTTAGATTGCCACAACAGGTTCCTTAGTACATTTTGGTCCAGTCTTTGGTCGATGCTGGACACCAAGCTCATTAAGTCCACAACTTTCCATCCCCAAACTGATGGTCAGACAAAGGTCGTCAACATGATGTTAATACACATTCTTTGCATGTACAGGTCAAAGCATCCATGCACATGGTATGAGAGCCTCCCCTATGTCCAACACATCTATAACCAGGCTCTCCATAGCTCGACTCACCACAACCCTTTCTAGGCAGACTTGGGATTCTAGCCACTATGTCCCATTGATGTGGCCATACCATTTATAGCTACTCAGGCAGATTTGTCTCATGTCTAGTCTGAAGCTGACAAAGAAAACAACTTCATTGAGCACATTCAGCACATCCGCCAATAGGTCCATGACATATTGGATAGAGCCAATTCTAAGTACAAGCAATGACATGATCAACATTGGGTGCTACACAAGTTTTAGGTGGGCGACAAAGTTTGGTTACATTTACAACAGGAGCGCCTCACTAGGCCCCATCGCAAGCTTCGCCCACTTCGATATGGGCCATACACCATCACCAAGGCAGTAGGGTATAATGCCTTCGATCTCAGTATTCCACCATTCCTTGGTATGCACCCAGTGTTCAATGTGGACCGCCTTCAGCCCTACTTTCCACCATTGTTGGACACATATGCCATTACAAAACAACTCACACCAACATAGTTAAACCCAGAATGCATGGAACAAGCCACTACTAATCAAATCATGGACACACAGATCAAGAACACCTGAAAAAAGGGATCCAACTATATCGATTTGTCAAAGCAGGCCAAATCCTTCATTAGAGCAAGTGGCTCACCAGAGACCAAGTTCAATAGAAGTTTCCTCTTCTCATGGAGGAACTCAACGCAATGGGGACCATTGCTTCCTAAGGGGGGAGGAATGATCCAGGTGGATATTGGTGGCCGCCTACCTATTCCACTTGGACCCCCACCGTTGTTTCTTTCAGTTTTTCAGTTTCCTTAATTATAGCACAATTTACTATTTTTGGCAATTTTTCTGGTCCTGAACTTCTGGAGCGATTTTGAGGCCCTAAGCGATGTTTTTTCTGGGAAAACCACCAGTGGTGAATATAAATTTTTAACTCAATATTTGTTGTTAGTATTTGAGTTCCTCAAATAGATATTTCTAACGAGGTATCGTGTGCATCAAACAGAGATCGTATGCCAAAGTTATGACCCTGGGAAGTTGATGTACCAACTTAACCCAACGGGGCCCATAGTTTGGCGTTTCATCTCCTAGGGTTAGGTTTTTTGATGTTTAGGGTTTTCCATTGTTTCTTAATAATAAATAGGCCTTCAAGCCTCATTGTAACATATTTTAGAGGCATGTGGCCACCACATCTCTTCTTAGAGATAAGCTACCATCCCCCGAGCTAGTCTTATTGCCATTCTGTTTGTACGCATATTTCAGTATCCGATATTAATGAAATAGAGTGTTATTTCTGCTGCATCTCTATATTTATGAATATATCTATAATTTCTTGTGTTCCTGTTTAGATTTGGATCATTTGTTGGCTATTTTGAGGAAAGAACAAGTTGTCTAGCTTACTACTCATGAATTCTCAAAAGGATTGGTTGAGACAAACATAAAAAAGGCTGAAAAAGCAGCTTACCAAAAAATAACTAACGGGGTTGCAGGTCACAAGATATTCCAACAAGGATAAGAACCAAATAAGAAGGAAGGAAATTTGTCCAGTAGGGACAACCAATCACTTTGGTGAGAATCTATTGTAGCCAAATGTTGTTGATGAGAAAGGAGCGGAAGAGGATAGGTTAGTTGAGGAAGAATTGGTAGAAAAGGGAAGGGATTGTGAAAAAGCACATTTCTCATCATCTGTAGATGCCATAACATAGGAGGATGATAGTAGCATTGACATTGAAGATTTGATGGGTGAGCCTCTTATGATGACCATGTATGAAAAACCTTCAAAATTGCAGGGACTTGAGGAGAGGTATAGTTTGCATTAGAAGAATCATGAAACCCCTCTTAATGGAGAGCTCATTAAAAGTTCAAATAACAGTATTGGACGAGATGTTTGAGCATTCACATTATGGACCAACCATAAATGAAGTGCAAGCAGACATGAATAAATCCATCATGGTTGCAGGGATTTCAAATAATAGTCATCAAGAACATACTTGGGAAGAAATTCAAAAGAAACTTTCAGCAATGAAGGGGAGAACCAGGGCATAAAGGACACAATACTATAACAAGATAATTTACTTAAAGACTTGGGAGTTAGGTGTGTTAGGACAAATAAAAATATTGTCGGTATGGAGAACTAGTTAGAGTTGTTGATGGGGCAACAACAAAACTCCACTTTTGAGTTGTGGAGTAGTCCTATTCAACAATACATGATGAAGGGACGACACATAAGATTGGGATCAGTGAGTAAGCAAGAAACCAATCTTTCAGGTTGTTTATATAGGAGGACCAACATATTGGGACACAAAATCAAGAGCTAGAATTTTTGTATAGCAACATCCCTATTGTAATCGGAGTAGTGCAATGTCAACATCATGGGTTTTTTCAAAGACTGTTAATGATTAGTGGGAGAAAAATTATCTAGGAAGTCAGGGACTCCAGAGATGTTATGGTTACGATTGAAAGACCCTGTTATAGAATCCCATGTCAGTTGGATTAGAGAGAGGTTATGAGTTTGTATCCTACTAAATGGGTGACACTTCTAGGCATAGGTATAACACAATAGGAACCCTTGCATATTGGGGATGATGGATTCCCTATTTTGTAATGGGATCTATGTGGATCATCCCATCATATGGTAGAGCTTGACTACCCTATTTGGTAATGGGATCCAAGTGGATCATTCCATCACATAGCAGGGCTGGACCAAGTATGGGAGCACAACTAGGAGGAAGAAGTAGGAAACATGGCATAAACCCTTCCTGGGGAACTAGCAACATATTTTTTTGGGGAAATCTCCAAGACCAGGTTTGCTGGTGAGCATTGAAAATTAGAGCTAATGCAAGCAATGATTTTCTTGGGATATGAATGCAGTAGCACGAGAGCTTGTTGTAGTGGCTACAACCACCCTCCAAAATTTTTCCTTTGCTTTGTTTTGGAGCCTTCCTCCTCAAAATATTAACAACTTGTCTTGCACTACTTAGGTACTTGTGTTTCATTCAAGTTTATCTTTCACTTTGTAGCTTGTGTTCACATAATTTCTTTGCTGACTAACCACAAGCTGACCTCCCGGGACTTGGTTTGCATCCGGTTCTTGCGCTATCTTGGAAAATTGCGCAGTCCTAGAGGGAAGCCTGCCTTGCTCTCAGGAATTGACTGATTCTTGCATTGGTTTTGATTGCATGCATGATCATTCACTCCTATCTGCACCATCCTTTGCTCATCCATTCAGATCTACTCATTTTGAATTTTCCCTTGGGAAGATCAGGGATGCCTTGGCTTAGATCTAGCTTTGCTCGACATGCACTACACATTCCTGGATCTCAAGGCATTGCCTTGGCTTAGATCTAGCTTTGCCCAGTATGCATTGTGCATTATTGGATATTAAGGCTCTACCTTGGCTCCAGGAATTACGCAGAAGCTTCCTGCCACAGGCCTCTAGTTGTGCTTTGTGTAGTTCTGGGAGATAGTGCCCAGCCTTTCCCACTGGGATTGCGCAATGCATAGTCCCAGCCAACAATCAAGCTAGAGTGAACTATGCATTACATACTTCCAGTCCACAATCAACCTCAATGGACTTTGCAATGCACAATTCTAGTCAACAAAACATCTCAATGGCAGCTAGGACTGCGCAATGCACATATCCAGCTGACAATACCCCGCCTCTGAGAGTCACTACTGTGAAATCTTGCCCAACAATAACCCAATTTGTTGCATGATCAATCCTTGAGGTGCTTTGTGTTTTAAAGCTAACATTTTCTTCTCGTGAGCGTCTGCTCCATCTCCAGGTACATTAGTTGTTGAGCAATCTCTTAATAGTACAACAATCATGGTTTCTAAGAGAACTGGATCAAAGGACACTGTAGAGAGTAGCACTGGAGACATGGTTGAATAGGTGCCAATGAACTTTCCCATCTATGCAAACACACAATTTTTCACATGGAAGGACATTAAGATCACATGGCAAGAAATAAAGGACATCTTTGCAGGTAGTTTCAAGGAATATCTGGAAGATCAACAAGTCTATGTCAAAATTCACAAGTCAGGCTTGTATAAGGTTGCATGCAGGTACACCATCTTCACGTGTGCGAATATCATTCACTGGGCTGTCTCACATACCGATCCTGAGACGATGACATTGAGCAATACTAGTGGAACACAAATTTCCACCTTCAGGTTGGAAAACTACCATCAAATGTATCACTTGCCGCAACCAATGAACCACATGGATGCATTGTTCTTCACTCCCAACAAGAATGTAAACACTACAGATATCATGAAGTGTTGGCTAAAAGACCCATCAAAGTTCAGGATGACACCCAACCAGGTCTACAAGATGAAAGTACATGTCAGGAATGTTGGAATCTTTCACTAAAAGTACATGTGTCTAATGCCTGCAATTTGCCTAAGGATGGGCAAGCCATATTCTTTATGTCCGCATACCTTCTTGATGCAATTTGTTCCTAATAGTAGTTCCCTAGCATGGGTTGAACATAGACACTGTCAGATGATGCTGTGAACGCCTATTGTAAGTTTCTCTTTGAGTGTAGCTACCATGGAGTCATGGCAAGGCTCTCTTACCACTTCATCACCCTGTTGTATAGGATGGTATTCGAACAGGATCCACCTTGCATGTCCCAATAAGCAAAGCAGGCATTGATTAACATTGCAGATTGGTATGCCTCACCCGATGGTATCTTCATTAGGATGTTTGGTGGGAGAAGCCTTTGCATCAGCTACTGAGGTTTTCCACGAACAAGTTGGTCATGCAAGAGGTTTCATACCACATCTCCATTGGGTTATCAACATGACTGCACAGGAGTAAGAAGGCACCATGGTCCACTCTTCCTTTACGGATTGGGTGTGCCGAGGACTTGAAGAAGTTTGGGTTCAGTACCAAAAGATTCAATTCGTATGATCCCCACTACATATGCAAGAACCATTGTGTGAAGGTGTACTATCCATGGATTGATAGGGCATGTCATTGGCTAGAGGAAGATCCTTGGAGATATTGCTACAACTTCTCTAGGCTTAATGAATTGGTCAACATAACAATAAAAGGGAAAGCAACACCATAGGAAGCAACAACAAAAACAACATTGAGCAGAAAACCAATGCAAGGTAAAGGTAAAAGGAATATTTTTGAGAGCGCAAAGGCTGAGCAAAGCTACAAGTTCAAAGAATATCCACTTATTGAGAGAGTGGCTTTGGAGATAGATGCAAAGAGGAAATAGCATGAAAGGAGAGTAGGGCGGAAGAAGAGAGAGAAACAAAGGTTGGAAGATGTGGAGAGGAAGTTGCAGGAGACAAAAAAGAAGTTGAAAGATGAGCAAGAGCTCAGGAGGTGAGAAAGGGAAGAAAAGAAGAAACAAGAACATGAAGAAGGACAAGGCGCACTAACAGAGCAAACTGCACAGATACATATTGAAGAAACAGAGCAACATGCAGATGAAGAAGAAGGTGAGCAGGTGTAGGTTTGGGAACTTGCTCAACATGTTGAGCAGTTGGTTGAGGCAACAAACATGGAGATAGAATAGGAGCTACAGGACCAAGACATCGATCTCATGTCGAGGGCATCTGAGGTCGCACCATAGTCTCCGCCACCTCTCGAGTCACAACCAGTCCCAAGCGAGCAAGGATAATTTGTTCTAATTGATGATGATCTAGAGACGGATGTGTACAATCTGGCATTTGACTAGTCACAACAGAGGATTGTACAAGAATGAAGAAAGCAGATCCCGGATGATCATACATCACCTACGCACATAGAAGAAAGGGTGAATGTACCAGATGTTAGAAGACATCAAGTTGACATGGACGAGGCTTCTAAGCCTTATGGAGAAGCCACGAGTTCAACAATCAAGTTCTTGATAACGAGACTGATAAGATGGTGAAGGACTTGTAAGAGGCCAGATAGAGAACATAGTAGTCCACAGGATCTGCTATGGCATAAATGAAGAAAGTAATACTAATGGAGATATCAAATTTGGAGACCACCATGTAGATAGTGTATAACAGAATTGACACTGTGCACAAAGGGGTTGTCCATCTATACGGCTTTGAGCAGTAATGGCGCAGGCAGTACAAAATCTCAAATACATTCACGTTGCTATTGTGCACATGCAAGAATGGACAATGAGGTACAAGGGAATCTCACTTTACTTGCACAAGAGGATGAAGCCACAAGCCAAGCTAGACATAGCACAGATTCAAATGTTTATCTAGAATGATGAGAAGCTCCCTCCACTTCTCACCAACATTTAGGCTTCCTATGCGCGGTTGTTTAGGAGTTTGGATGTCATAGTGTGAATGCATAATATTCCTTCCATTAGAACCCTCACCCAAGCCATGAAGAAGAACCAAGTCATGCTCGATGTCAACAAGTACATAAAGCAGTTGATGTGTGAAGCCACCAATGATGAGTTGTAGCTCAACACAAAGAACATGAAGAAGTACATCGGTGGTCCAACCACACTAAGGGTAGTGTTGTGCATGCTTCAGGATGAGCTGGATAGATGCTTTAGAACCATATACCCGGAAACCATGGAGCCAAGAGTCCGCTTTGAAAAAGACGTCACAAAATAGTACGGGGGTACAATAACACAATACCAAGCTTGGTATCAGTTCGTCACCAAATACCATCGCAAGGAGGTTATCGATTTGTTCTTTCCCCAAGACCTCGAGTGATGTTGTTTGTCTTGTCAGGGTGACTCAAGCCTATTTTTTCCCACATGGGTATATGTGGAAATTATATTATTGTAAACATGTTGTAAGTGAAAATTCCAAGTGTCATCAGTGGAATGCGAACAATCACTATGTAATGTGAAGAGTCATGAGGATAGTCCAAGAGTCAAAGGTGAATATCAAGGGTCAACCACCCTTTGTTATATATAGAACCTCATAACTCATAGTACAAGATTTTGGGAGCCAATATTTTGGCTAGACATTGCTTAAAGAAGGCTTGGAGAGTATTGTGACGAGCCTTGGCTTCTCCACATCATAGAGCGAGTACATCTCTTTGGAGGAGCAGGCGGTGTTGACTGTATTGTTCCACTATTGGGGCTATTGGTTGTAAATGGTGTATGTATGGATGGAACTTTCACTTAATAATGTATAACAGAGCCAACATGTTTTCATGCATATGTTGTTATTGTAGTTGGACTATTCTAGTTGCTTTAGCAATGTATGTTATTTAACTTACACATTTGTGTATGAACTATTATGTATGCAATTGTATGAATCTTGTTGCAGATGTGTGGTTGGTTTAACCCGTCACTTTCGATTGTGGACTATTCTGCTTTCCAACTTGTGTTGTCATTCAGCTCGTGTGCTCCTTTCAGGTTGCGTACTATTACAGGCTTCTAAGGGGCACACTTCCTTTTCCCCTCTGCATGATAGAACCCCCATGCATCTCAGTTCACTCGCTGCAACGTCACACACTTACTTCCAATAGAGATATCACACTTACCTCTGCGCGATATCACAGTCAAGGCATTTCTTTACTACCCACTGCTAGGACTCCTACTCCAAACGATCTGAGGTCTAGTTGGGACTTCTTACTGGGGAGATCCCCTGACATGTTAGCGAGTCTAGCACCGTCAATAGAGCTCAACTCCCCGATAAAAGACTCCTAGAATGTGCTAATGTCATATTATATTGGTGTAAGATTGGGGAAGAACGACTAAGAGTTTGTTAGCAAGTCTATTAGTGGTGCATGGTCAGTTGAATAAGCTTATGCATTTTCTTATGATTCCATGGGAGTGCTATGCTACATCATATGAAAACCATCCATGTCTAATTCTTCTTGAAGGATGCACGAAGTACACTGGAGGAGGAAATAATGAGTTATTCTCTTCAATTTTATCATGGATTTTTATGGAACATGGCCTACATCTTTGTGATAATGCAGAGGATGGAAGTGATGTAGAGTTTTGAATCATCAAGGTGAAAGATGATACACCAGATATGTGTTGAATCCTTCCACATACTTGTTTGGAATCTTGGTATTAGTGTTTGGATTGCTTGGGGAAAAATAATGTCGAGAAGGGAGGACCATAATGTCCCTTTTCTCGAACATGGGTAGCATAAATCCTCTTATTAGCTTAACCATTCCCATAGGCTACATATTGAAATAAGTTGGGGAATATCAAGGGAGGAAATAATTAATTAAGATGACTAAAGAAAAGAATATTAAAAAGTCACTTTATTTAATGAAGGAAAAGGTGACCCATGGTATTCAGAAAACTCATGGTATTAACTACGGTATTCCGATAAGCCATCGTAATAAAAAGAGAATTAGGAGCTCGTTCGTAAACATGATTGGATATTTTGGTAAATTGATTTGTGGGATCATAGAGTTGTGTGTGAGGCTTTGTAACTCTGAGTGTGGATCTTCTTTGGGAGTGAAACTATCATCCCTAGTGATAAAAAATAATTACAGTGGTGAAACATCCACCCTAGCTAATTGAGATGAAGTACCACTTCAGGTTCTTTTATGGAGCTTAGCGAAGAAAGACAATTGAGAATCATCGTAATACAAGGTTCAAGACAACATAGTATTTGCAACAAATTGCGATTATTTTTGTGAGAGAAATTACATTATAAAGCGCGAATTAATTGGGGGAAGTGAAATATCTTGAAGGAGGCTAAGTTGATTTAAGGGGAACCGACCAAATTTCGCTAACATGTTCTGCTATTAATTTTTGTGTAAATTTCCTCATAAATTACTAATCAAAATTAGTTGGAATTTGCTGTGGAATGTCATCCAGAATTTATGGTTACCGGATCTTATTTTTCTTGTGTGGATTCTCCATAATTTTTTTATTGGATTTAATTAAATTTTATGGCAAAATTATTTCTAAAATTTTCCTGAGGAAATTTGGATAAAAATATAAAATAATTCAAAAAGGGATATTATACTTCCACATGAGCTACTATGTGGCTCACAATTTTGTTGGCAAAATCTCTTATTTGAGCGGCTTTATGTTTCCTGTTTATATTGTTTACATGAAACAATTATATAGTTTTGATAAACTTAGATATATTTATTACATAAGAAAAAAGATGTTAGTAGCATGCTTAAAAAATGCCCTCGCCATTATCAGATATATGAAATTTTTTGGATAGAAGCTCTACTTTTCCGCCACTTGTCCGGTTTCTCCAATAATAGGCCATGACGAAAGAGGTATTAACTATGTATGCACATGAATGTATCTTCATGCTTGATCAATGGAATGATTTAATATACAAACAAAACAAAACAAAACAAACAAGCAAACAATTGAACAATTATATTTTATTATGAGATAATTATCCATAATAAAATATTTAATAAAAATATATTATCTGTATTTTTAAAATTAAAGTAAAAATAAAAAATAAATAATAAATATTATTATTCATTTTTAATTGAAAATTGACTTCATCCCTTCATCGAGAATTCCTAATTGTTGGCTTGCTTCTCATAAATTTAAGTGTGACATCTACAAGACGAAAATAAGGTAGTCGATGGTTTGACAACCCTCGGTGTATATTTAGATGGGAAAATAAATAGTATGGTGAAAATAAACTCTTCAATCTTAGTAACAAATATCTTAGGCTTCCCCGAATCCGAGTGACAATCAAAGTATGGAAGGGGGAGTGATTTCCACTTTTCCACTTTGCCACATGCCCCTACAATTGTCAAGGAATTTAGCGAGTGTTAGAATATATTGGTTTTGATGAAGAGTCAGCTAGTGTTAATGAGAAGCATGAGGAAGTACATTGGTAGCATGGTAATCAAGTGGTGCAAGATAGATAGGTATATAGGCAGGAAGGTAGTGTGGCATTGGCTTGAAAATTATGGAGGCTTGGAGAGTTAATGCTAATGGACATTCTCCCTGAGAGACAATGTTGCAGGTGTGTGAGAGATAATTGAAATTCTAGGAGAGGTGGTGCATTTAGTTCAGGCTTGCTAATTTGTGAATGTACAGGATGACGAGTAGGAGCAAGGTCTTGGATGTTGTTGTAAATGAGAAGGCGAAAGCCAAGGTTCCACTACTAGATGACAGGGAGGAGAAACGCTGGTTGGTGAAAAAAATTTGCCCCAAGGAAATTGAGTAAAGGTCAGAACGTTATGTAACTAGATCGAAAAATGGAAAAATAAATAGATCAACGACTTCAAAATAAGCCTCTTCGAGGGGGAAACCTCCTTTTACAACACATAAATGAACAATCATTGGATGATACGAATGACAAGATTTCCTTGGTATATGTAGGAGTCTATTGGGTTATAATATAATTAGAGCCTACATAACAATAATAATGGAAGGAAATAACAATAGTGGGATTATATAGGGCACACCAATAACAATATGGGGGTTACATGGGCACAACAATAACAATAGTGGGTTACACTGACAATAACAATAAAGGGGCTACATTAGTATTATAGGGACCTAACATGCCCCTCTCTTTCAAGCTAAGTGTTGTCCTAAATGCTTGAGTATTTCTGGATGCTTCTGTATAAAATTCTCATCCTCCCAAGTGGAATATTCAACGTGTAAGTTCTTCCACTTAATGAGATACTTTGAAATTGATCAATTTCGTAGATGTTGGGTTCTTGTTTCCGTGACTGCTTCAGGCTCCAAAATGATTTTTCCTTCTTCGTCAAGTTCTAGCAATAATGTTTAAACTGGGAGCTTGTCATCAATAACCTTCTTTAAGCATGAAACATGGAAAACTAGGTGTACTCGGGAAGATGTAGGCAACTCCAATTTGTATGCCATAATACCAATCTTTTGTAACACTATGTGAAGGACAATAATACTTGGGTGATAATTTATCATCCTTCTTAGCTTGCTTGAGGGACATCTGTTTGTATGGTTGTATCCGTAAAAATACCCAATCATCTACATCAAAACTTCTTTCACTATGATGTTGATCAGCCTGTTGTTTAATTCGATTATGTGCCAGAGTGAGGTCATCCTTTAAGAGTTGGAGAACTTGTTGTTGATGCTCGATGTGATCTTCCATTGCTTGAACCTTAGAATTTTCTCTTAAAGATGATGTGATGGATGGTGGATGATATCCATAAAGTTCCATAAATGGGATCATTTTTGCAACAATATGGAAGGAAGTTTTATACCACCATTCAACCAGAGGTAACCACTTGACCCATTGCATTTTTTTATCAGATACAAAGCAATGAAGATATCTTTCTAAACATTTGTACACTATCTCAGTTTTCCCATCATATTGAGGATGATAAGATGAGCTATGAGCTAATTGAGTACCAAGACAAGAAAATAATTCCATCCAAATATTTCTAGTCAAAATGGGATCTCAGTCACTAAAAATAATATTTGGGTTTCCATGTAGATTTTGAATTGTTTCCATAAATGCAATAGCAACTGTACTTGAATTTAAAAGGATGAGATAATGCACAAAAGTGTGCATACTTGGTAAGTTTATCAACTACCACCATGATGACACTCTTTCCTTCAGACTTGGGTAAACCTATGATAAAATCGATTGAGACATCCTCCCAATGCTGAACTAGAATGGCTAAGGATTCTAATGAACCCAGGTCTTAATTGTCTCAACTTTATTTTGTTGGCAAACCGAACATCCTGCCACAAACTTCTAAATATAAGATTTAAGGCCACCCCAAAAAAATTCCTTGACCCCATGGTAAGTTTTTAAAAATCATGAGTGCCCTCCTAAGGGGGAGGTGTGCAATTCTAAAAGAATATTTTGTTTGAGTTGGGAATTCTTATAAAGATATAAGTGATCTATGTACCATAATGAATCATTTTTCTAGAATGTATCAAATGTACTTAAATCTTGCTGCAACTTTTGAAAGAGTTTCCACACCTCTTCGTCATTCTTCCATTCATCCCTTGCTTCATTTATCCAATCATGTTGGATAATATAAATGGAACAAAACAATGCTTCCACATCCTCATCCTTTCTTGATAGTGCATTTGCAACAATATTTTGCTTCCCTTTTTTGTAGATTATTTCAAAGTCATAACCTAACATCTTGGTGACCCATTTTTGCTACTCTTCTGAAGATAATATTTGTTCCAAAAATTATTTAAGACTATTGTGATCTGTTTTTTATCTTGAACTGTCTTCCCATTAGGTAAGGTCTCCATTGCTTTAGTGCATGTAGTATTGCTAACATTTCCTTCTCATAAATAGACTTGTGTAAATATGTTCCCTTGATTAGGAGACTTTAAAAAAAATGGGTATTCCTTCTTGCATTAAAACAACATCAATTTCATTTCCCGAGGTATCATATTCCATAATAAGGGTTTTTGTGAAGTCTGATGTAGCTAAGACCAGTTCTTGGCACATCGCCTTTTTGAGATGTTCAAAGGCCTTAGTTTCTTCTGGAGTCTAAGAAAATGCATATTTCTTCAGTAATATTGTTAGAAGCACCACTATTCTCCCATAATTCTTAACAAACTTACAATAATACTATGTCAACCCCAGAAATCCTCGAATATGCTTTAGGGTTGTGGGGATTTTCCATTCCTTAATGGCTTTAATTTTTTTAGGGTCTACCTCAATACCCTCATGAGATACAATATGACCCAAATATTCGACCTCCTGTACTTGAAAGAAACATATGGAAGTTTTTGCATATAATTGTTTCTCCTCCACTAGTTTGAGCACCATATCAACATGTTGAACATGATCCTTTCAAGACTTGATGTAGATTAGTATATCATCAAAAAATACTAACAAAATTTTTCTAAGGAAGGGTTTTCAAATGGGATTCATCAAAATTTAAAATGTGGAAGGTGCATTAGTAAGGCCAAAAGACATGACCAAAAATTCATAATGGCTTTCATGAGTTCTGAATGTTGTTTTTGGAATGTATTCCATCTTCATTCTAATTTGATGATATCTTGAATGAAGATCCAGCTTGGTGAAGTAAATTGATCCATGTAATTCATCCAACGTTAATGATAGGAATGGGAAATTTATATTTAATAGTGAGCTTGTTGAGCTCCCTATAATCTAGACACATACGCCATGATCCATCCTTCTTATGCACCAATACTACTAGAGCAGAGAAAGAACTTGTACTAGGTTGAATTATACCAGCCTCTAACATTTCTAAAACCATACGTTCAATTTCACTCTTTTGGGCATAGGGATATCTGTAAGGCCTGATGTTTGGAGGAACAATTCCTAGAATCAAGTGAATAGCATGATCATAATCACGAATAGATGGGAGTCCTTTGGGAGTCTCAAATACCTTGGAATGATTGTCCAAGACTTTTTGGAGACATGTAGAAATAGATAATTTCGGTGTTTCAACCTCTAGCAAGAATAATTGTGCAATTATGTCTCATTGTTCTTTATTCAAAATCTTTTTCATACCATTAGAGCTTATTATCTTTCCTGGTTTCCTTGTAATACCCCTTAATTAAGTTTTCTTTCCTTCCTAAACAATTTCAAGAAAGTTTTTGAAAATTAAAAGTTATCATCCCTAAATATTGTAACCATTGCATTCCTAGTAAAACATCAATGCCACCCATTGGAATGGAAAGCATTGGACTATTCAATACATCTTCCCCCATGGTTAGCTTGATATTATGGCACTTTCGGGAGCAATTTATAGTTCTTCCATTTGCAACCATCACTTTACACTCTTATGCTGAATATAGAAAGCAATTTAATTCCATGGCTATCTTACAATAAATAACATTACAGGTACTATCCAAATCAATCAACATTATTACCTTTTTCTTCTTGATATATCCTTCTATCTTGAGATTTTGAGGAGTGGTAATTCCCACCAATGCATTACAAGATATGGTCGGATTCATTTATTCTTTCTCTGGGGTTGGTTCCTAGTGTATATGCTCTTCTTTCTATGTTTCTTATTCCCTTTCTTTCTCCTTTTCACAATCTTTGTAAAATAATTTATTCTCAGCACACTTATGACGTTTATTATATTTGTTATCACAACTGTAACAAAGCCCTTTTACTCTTTTTTCCTCCAATTTTTGTGGTGTCAACCTTGTAGGTTGTGGAAGGCTAGGAGAAACAACACTTCCATATTTATAGTTGTTTGTGGTAGACTTCTTTGTTGCCACAATCTTGCTTTCAACTTTTCTTACCACCCTAAATGCCTTCTCAAATGAAACAGGTTCCCAAAGGCGAACCTCATGTTGGATGTTATCTTTTAAAATTTATATGAAGACATCAATCTTATGCTCCTGAGGAATATTAGTTACCCTGATATTCAATTTTTGGAAGTCCTCAATGTGCTTTGCCATCGAACCCTTTTGTTTGAGACTTATCAATTGGATAAATAAGGTGTTGCTCTTTGTATCCTCATAATGTGCTATCATTTCCTCCATAAAAATTGACTGAGTGAAAAGTGGTCATTAGGGGATTTTTGAGGTCTAAAATCGGCCTCCTAAGGAAATTATAAAATAATAGTGGAAATAATAAAATAAGATTATATTACATCATCAAATTTTAGAGGGAAAAAAGAAAAAACTATTTTTTCAACTTGTATTTTCAACTTATCTCCCTATGAATTTACTCAAATTTCGAGCGGAAACACTTGTTGTATGCAAAATTTGATTCCTCATCCAAGGAGTACCCATGTTGCATACTTTTGATGGACCCTGCTACACGAAAAATGAGAAATATATGAAAACACGTGATTGCAATCACGTGTTTTCATGTATTTCTCATTTTTCGTGTAGCAGGGTCCATCGAAAGTATGCCACAACGGTACTCCTTGGATGAGGAATCAAATTTTGCATCCAACGAATACTCACACTCGAAATTTGAGTAAAACCTTAGGGAGATAAGTTAAAAATACGAGTTGAAAAAGTAGTTTTATTATTTTATTATTTTTACTTTTTTACTCCAAAAATGGTGAATCATCCCCCATGGTTGACATCATCATCTTGAATCCTATTGGTTCTTATAAAATTTATTTTGTTGTACAATTTTTTTAGGAGGCTCATTTTAGACCTCAAAAGTCCTCTAATTTACGAGAACAAAGCCATTGATACCATACAAATTGATTGGGTTCTAAATGTGAAGATGAAATGTGTACCTTTTGTGTGTTGCACATCATGTAGATCAAAATATTGCTACATTTGTAGTACCCATGTTACCGGATCCTTG
The DNA here is from genome assembly GCA_000404065.3 of Pinus taeda. NCBI lineage: Eukaryota > Viridiplantae > Streptophyta > Pinopsida > Pinales > Pinaceae > Pinus > Pinus taeda. Next base: position 36,714 of record APFE030737859.1, on the reverse strand, counting down.
CTATCAAACTTTCTTATATCTATCTTTGGAATGTGGTGGTTCTTGAATGCCACATTGGAGTCTCTAAAATCATAATTCATATTCCTTTCGCCCCCATCATGATTTTCATGGATTATCTTGTCACCACTGGGACTCCTTTATTACAGCAACTTTGTCAAACCTTCCAACTTGACATTCATCACGTCCATTTCTACTTTAAAAACCTCCATGTTTCCTTTGATTTTTTCTTCTAAACCATGCATCTTAGTTTCCAATTAATTTTTGGTTACTCTTTGCGAGAGTGAAATTTGTTACACTTGGTCTTGTAATTTTGATATATCATGTTGCATTTTTCCTCTTCTTTTTGCGTCATAATATAGATTTTTGTTTGCTTACTAGGTCTATCTAATTTTTTGTTTGGAGGCATTTTTGAATCAAACAATGATATCTATGATTCATTGTGCCCTTTAAATAACTTCAAACTGATTTTTTAAATAGACGTTATGCAATTTCTTTTAAAAAATACACACCTTTTTCTAGCTTTTAGGATCTGATTGTTAAAACTATTTTATCTCTGCAATTTTAGCCTCCCAAGGTCTGACATTTCGTCCTGTGGCAGCCCTCCGAGCCTTCTTTCCAATTCCACAAGTAAGACCAAGATTGGATTATTCAAGATAAAGTTATGCCAAATCTCCCATGGTGACCTGCTTATGGAATGGTTTAGTAGAGAGAACTTGTACGAAATGGCACGTGTCACTGTTTTAGACTTCAGCCTTGAAATTGATCCACGGGAAACTAAATTCTGTGCACTTTCTACCAGTTTTTGATGCTTGAAGAGAACATTATGACAATTTTCCCTAGGTCACTTGTTTGATACTACATTCTGAAGCATTCAAAAACCCTAACTTCTTTGAACCATATCTCAAAAAATATAGCGAACACAGATTTAAATTTCTACACAAAGTTCACCAAGATTTTGGCTCCACATGGTTGAAATTTTAGCCTCTGAATCTTCATATAAAAAAAGTTATAGAAAAAATTCCAAGATGACCTATTTGAAGGAGTGAAAACCTAGAATCCAAAGTTCTCATACCAAATTCTATGTAACCAAATCACAAAATAGAAGAAGAAATAGATCAACGACTCCAAAATAAGCCTTTTCTAGGGGGGAAACTCCTTTTGCATCACATAAATGAACAATTCTTGGATAATACAAATGACAAGACCTCCTTGGCATATATAGGAATTTAGGGGGTCACAATATAATTAGAGCCTACATAACAATAATAATGTAAGGAAATAACAATAGTGGGCTTCTATGGTGCACAATAATAACAATATGGGGGCTACATGGGCACAACAATAACAATAGGGGGCTAGACTAACAATAAAAATAAATGGTCTACACTAATATTATAGGGACCAAACATGGAAGGTAATAGGGAGAAGGGGAAAGTTGATAATTCAACTAGCGCATTCCCCCATAGCTTTTTGGTATCATGGGATTTATGGGTGATTGCATGTAAACTCCTCCTTGGTAGATCTAGATGTGAAGGAAACCTTACGCACGATGCAGAGGTAGGATGTTTAATGGTGCCAACCTACACTAGTGTTATTTGTAACCCATGTATTTCTCACTTACCCCTTTAACAATGAAAACCTACACCAATATTATTTGTAACCTAGTTATTTCTCACTTACACCTCTAGTGTGTTGGATTTGTATCAGATTTTTTTGTCTGCAAGTAGTATAATTGGATATCTCTGAGCATTTTTTTTGTTTACATCTTTGGAATAGGAAAGTTCAATCTTCAACATTATTTTCTGGTTGAGTTTTGGTGGGCTTATAATGTTCTATATGTTAGGGGGTGTCAAAGGGTAGGAACATAGAGGGTTATTTAAGGACCCAAGACTACAATTTTCCTTTTGGGTCTAGAGATTAGGAGGGTTATCTCCCTGGTAGACAACAATAACCTTATCTTTGACAAGTGGTGGTTAACCTTAGTTGGTCCAGGTAGGAGTGAATCATGGTGGTGTCTGGACAAAGGGATGGGACTTGGAAGCTATAGACTCTAGTTAGCACAAAGCATAAAACTAATTCTCATTATGCCACATGAGATAGTTAAACCTAAGATAAACACTGCCTATTACGAAGAAGAGCCCATTGTGGCCATATTAGGTTTAGAATAGAGCTATTAATTTTGCAGCCAAATACAACGAAAAAAATGCCAATGCAAGTTAAGGAGTAATTGTCGAGATCATAAAGGGAAGCTTCCTCTCAGAGAACATCTCTCTCTAATACATAAGTAAGAGCTTTGTGGGACAACTAGATTCCAGATACAAATCAAACGAGGACAATGAAAATATGCATGCAATTAATATCTACTAGAAAATGAAATATCTCTTGGGACAAACACTTCTTGACAATAAATAAGCTAGAAGGGATTTGATTCAAACTATGTATCACATGCATGATCACCTCAAGCATTATGATTGCAGAATGGATGTGATGGACAAGGGGCTAGATGGCATGGGCAGAAGGCTGGTGCATATTGAGCAACACCTAGGGATTCCACTAATAACTCCAAAACCCGCATTTACATTAGTAAATCCCATCCGAGTGGATGGATTGGACTCAGACCCAGTTCGATGAAGATCTGATGTTTAGTTTTTTTTTTTTTGTTTATGGGATCATGATTGTTGGTTTTCGAAATAAAGATAAGACAGGAAATGTTTCTGATGTTTTGTTAGATATGATAGGATATGGCAGTTATTGTTTGTTTATATTGGCCCTACGAAGGGTTATTTTTGGGTATGGTGTGGCCTTACTAGAGAGAGGCTGGCGAGATTGAAATGTTTATGATGTAATATTTTGATTTGATGTTGATATAATAAACGTTACACAAAAAAATTATCTTAGGTTTAAATCAATTTATTAAAGATAGAAAGTTAAATTAGTAGATTAAAAATGATTTAAAAAGTTATAATATTTCAAATCTTAATCTTAATTTTTTTTTTGTTTTATTTTTTTTTTTTTTTTTTATTTTTTTTTTTTTTTTTTTTTTTTTTTTTTTTTTTTTTTTCAGTTTATTTGTTTTTATATAATAAGATATATAAATATTATATTTATTTATTTAAAAAATTTATTAATTTATATTCGGAAAATTAGTTAATTCAATTGTTTTTATATAAATTGTGAATCCGACTTTCTATTAATTGCCAAAATATTTTACATACAATACCAAAAAACTAGCAGTCTCACCTCGACCGAGTTTTTTGACCATTGATAACTGACCATTACAAAACATTCAAAATAAACTAAGGGTTTTTGCCCAAATATGATAAGGCCAAAGACACCAAAAAACCTACAAAATACATAACACCCCGGTCACCATGGCTAATTGTCGGAAGTGATAGACACCGTATTGTCAGACCCTGTCCCTGGGGGGGAGGTGGGCGATACGAGCAGTCTATATGTTGCTCTAGTTGAGTCAATCCTGATTCCAATTTGTCCAACTTTTATAACGACAGATTTTGGCCACACCACACCACAACCACACGCTCACGAAGATGGTATTGGAAGTATTGCAATTGCTTGAGTGTTGTCATCATAATCTCATGTTCCTCCTAGCGAGTCTTATTATGAGCCTCCAACATTGCCTGAAAAAATTGCACTGATGCCCTGGAAGTGGTCGCATGAATGCCGCATGACAAGGAGGACTCCCACACCCAACAAGGCTCCCACTGCCATCCCTGTTGCTATGTCGAGTCATTCCACTGCCATGACCATGGCCCTTGCGAGTTTTCCTACCTTCTCCATGACCACAACCAGCTTTCATGCCCCCACACCGAATGTTCCCCTTGTAGCCAGGCGGGGCAGGGAAGGATTTGGCTAAACGAGAAGACCATAGAACCAACTTCATATAATGTCTAACATCACCTAAATCACCAGAGAACCACTAGACACAAACATAATCAATTATTTTCTGGCCACCCCAAAACCACTTCAAACTTCCCAAAGAGTGCACCAACCCTTCGACTAGGTGACCTCTACCCACACAGTAAGGAACCACAAGGAGGTTCCCCCTCTAGAACCACTACTCGCTCCCGAATCCAATATTTACCACCCCTAGCCGGACTTCAATCCACCAACTCCTTTCTGGCTGTTGTGGAGCCGCGCAGCAGAGACACAACTACAACAAATTCCTCTGCAATTAGTATGTTGGCTTAGTGGGGCCTGACCTAGGTTCATAAGTGATTTAGCCAAGCAAATCCCAGTACTATTGGCCTTTTCGACAACAGTCAACGGAGCATGGACTGAGGTCTCACCTGAAGTAATATGGGAGGGTGCTAGAACTAGGTTGCCGCACCCTGTGGATGTCTGATATGTGGTGATTGGTACGTGGTACAACCTTTGCACTTACTGTGCTATGCACACTTGTGGGCACTCCCCACCCTATGATACTGCCTTCGCGCAGTTCTAGCTGTAGTACGACCCGTGTTATTTACCCAAGTCTTCCTTAATTAGCGTTTCGATAGCTGATTACTTAGATTAAACTCACATATAAGAATTCATACATGTATTTATCAATTGCGCACAATAAATAACAGAGTAAAAGCAATGCATAACATCACAATACAGATTCAAGAATAGATGCATAGAATAAACTTCTCTTTATTAGCTTTCAATCCCAAGTACAAACCCGACTCCGTCCTGTGCACTCAGCTGCAAGGGTCTGCGCACTCAGATGCGAACTCTACTAGGCCTCTGTACACTCAGCTGCAGAGCCTCTTCCTACTACTACAACCCAATACACTTCAACTTTCACTCTATGCTCTTACCATGCCTTCGCTATTCTATATCTCTACTTGGCTTAGCTGACTTTATAATTTAGAGCCTTGCTCTATTTAAACAATCCCATGGTCCGTGGACCATGGGTAGGCCGACACAACTTTACATTAAATTAAAATTCTTAGGGTGAACAACCCTATGACTTGATTATCCAATTTGCAATCTGCGTTAGTACTTCGTGGAGTTCTACACCATCTTTGACCAAAACTTGGGCTTTAAGCCCCAAAACCTACTGCAGGGGATCCATGCCCAACAAGCCCCCAACATAATCATCGTGACTCATCCCGAGTCACTCTGCTGGTGCGACGATCTTTGCATAGAGCCCCTCCAACTGTGCCTGTGCTGCGCGAAGGTCCGCAACGCATTTCGCTTCTGTCTATTGGATCTGCTCCATTTCTGCTTTGGCATCATATGCATCTGACTCGAGTCTCTTCTTTGGTACCAGCTTGTAGTGCTTGTGTTTATAGTCCCACGACTCTGTTCGGCTCCTTGGGTCACGAAGACTGTGCTTTGGTCAGTTAGTCAAGTGGTCGCACCACTTGAGCGAGACTTCAATACACCTTCCAGCCTGGTCTGCGAGCACTCCTCAATTACCTTTGCGACAGTCATCGCCGTGCGTTCCTCCTTATGTGGTGTGCTCCCCTAGTTACTCTGTCTGGTAAGGTGCGGTCATAGCCACAGTAGCATAGTCACAAATGCTCGACGACAATCTTCTAATGCAGTAGTATGGTTGTCCGTATCTAGTCTTGTCATTCTTAGTTTATCGACAAGACATGCTTGCGCGATTTTGTTTTCTAGTTTTTTGATCTCCGCGTCCATTAACATGATTTTCTTCCTTAGTCGTACCCGATCCTCTTCGAGTTCGCAAAGCTTAAGGTTCCCTCACCGAATGGCTTCCTGAATCCACATAAGTTCACCCTCGCGTAGCTGCATAATTCCTTTGTTCTAGTCCTCGTGTATTGTCCCAACTGTGGGGGCTATTGCGTGAGGATTCCTTTTTTTCAAAATTATGGTCTCAACCCTGCTCCTCAGCTTCGGAATCATCTCTGTGCTCCGGTTTTCGCATATGGCCCTATAGGCCCATTGGACCGTTGGTATGCGTAGGTCTCAATAAGTTTGTCTTGCTTGGTGAACTCTGTTCAGGATTCTACATACCTTCTTGAATGCTTTTGCGTGGAACATTTGTGGTGCATGTCACCTCTCCTGCTGCAGTGTCCTGTTCCGATTTTCGATCCTGAATTGGGGTGTCCTTGGGTGGACTGCACAACACATTTCTGTACCCATCGAGACAGGTGGGCGTGCAAGTTGTTTCGTCCTCGTTGATCGACTTTTGCTCAAAGCTGGGGGCTTCCAAATCATAGGCGCATCATTCTTCTACATCCACGCCAGTCCTCAAAGTTTCCTTGATGTGTACCCCACCATCGTGTGGGTGTTGCACGCAATGCCCATTTCAACGCATCGAACTGTTGCTATTCCGGTACTACGCTTTCAAATTTTCTCAGGAATTCATCCACCTCTATCAATCCATCATATGTTGGCATCTCTGTTGCCTCCATTGTCACGCAATGCAGTGATCTAACCATCATGTTGCAATTTAGCGTTCTCACTTCGTGCAACTAATTTTGCCATCGCTCTACTTCTTCGTCTGAATCTGAAGTGTAGGAGCTTTCATGCTCCCACGAGATCCTCCCATTTGTAGTCGAATTCACCCAATCCTGGTCTCGTGCAGTTATCTTGTAAATACAATCGAGATCATCATCGCACATCGGTTCGGTGTAGCGTGCTCCTTTGGTTGGGTCCAGTGGGACTACGATGCGTACTGACTTTTTCTCGAAGATCATCTTGCGCTTCTTCAGATTGATGACTCTATTCATATCGGTGGTTCAGTCTATTCCTAACAACGCAGGATAGGGATTGCTGTCATCGACAATCTCTATTACTTCAAAATCCGCCTACGCGCTTGCGCCTTCAATATCAACTATTACCCCTTGTAACCTCCCCATGGGCAAGATCTTCTGTTGGTTCACCATTCGTAATTGAATAGGGGAACATTGTAATGCGGGCTTGCACATACGTTCCCATGTTTGCTTCAGTAATACATTCACGTCCGAACCCAAATCTAGGATTACCTGGTCCATTTCATACTCACCAATCTATGTAGTCAACCTCATTTCACTTCCAGTGTGCAATGCATGCTTTCCCAATTTCCTGACTATGCGTGGTTCTCCTAACCCCGTGCACTTGGTAATCAACTCCTGTAGTCCTTTAGTTGCCTTGTTGTCGCACAACAATTTCATGCATGTCTCCAGAAAGGTAGTGAGCATCGAAGTATCCATTCCTGGCTCTGGTTGATCCCTACCACCTGGAGTGGAGGCCTCCACGAAGCTCTTCTTAGCTTCCATGAATGTCTCCTTTGCGTGTTCTAAGTCAAACTTAGGTTCCGTTGCAGGAGCCTTGCAAACCCACGTACTTTCCTCTGGTTGCTTTCCCTTATCCTCTCCCATGGTCACACCACTTCTAAGCATCATGTTTATATTCGGGTCCTCTTCACGTGGCTCAGACCTCATCATTTGTATATTCTGAGTTGGGGAAGGCTGGAATACCCCTTTTTCGCACATCTTTGTGATCAACGTAGGACAATCTATTGTTTCATGATCAAATTGAGCACAATACGAATAGGATATCCTCATCGGGTTGGTACAATCGTGGGCATAGTGCCCTGGTCCTCCGCAATTGTAACAAATTAACTGTCCGCGGACCCTTCCTGGTCGGATTCCACCTCGTCCCTGACCTCACCCCTGAAATCCAGCGTGAGCCATCCCCGCATCTGGGTCGAAGGCTCATGTTTCGATCTGCATCCTATAGGCTGGGGTCCGATCCATCATTAGCTCGTAATTATGGCAAGTGCGCTCATCGTGGCCTACTGACCTACAGAAATTACAAAACAATTGCTGGGGTGTCTGTGTATATTTCTGCAGCAAATGAAAATTGTTCTTCATGTGTTTCCCTCCTATCTGACAGATCGCACACCATAAAGTGGGTGCCGCACTCGGCTCTGCCTGCGCCTCCAGTCTCAGCGACATTGGCCCCCCTCCTGCCAAGTAGTTTGCGAACATTGGACAGTGATCCTTGTCATGGCCCTGACCTTTGCATTTTATGCACCATCCTTCCTCACATGCCTCTGGCCACGGTGCCCTATCCTGCTTCAAGTTTTGCATTTCCAAACATAGATTCTGTAGTTGTGCGTGGATTTGTTGGACTCCCAACCCAGGGTCTTGTATCGGGGTCTCATGTAATCTCATCACCATTTCCAATGCTTCGGCCTGGGTAGAAAGTTTTTGTTGTGATAGCGCCGTCCTCAAGTGCGGTTCCAGAGATGCTAAAACCATGTACGATGCCGTGCATCTGTCAACGTCATACTGGCTTCGCGGATCATACTCTTCAGCCATTGATCCAGATCCTAGAGAGTCTCGCCTGGGAGCATCGTGATCTCTTTAAACCCGATGATTGACTGTGTTTCGGACTTTGGTCTGCTAAATTCCCTGTTCAGCACTGTTGTAGACATTTTTGGGCACTTCAACCCCAATCATAAATGTCCATAAACTGAGGGCTCCTAAGTCCCTAAAAGTGTTACTTCACTGCCTAAAGGAACAAGGTCAGCACATCATCTCCCAGAAGTTCTCCACTAAAAACTGCTTAGAAATGGTTAAAACTGGACCATACTGAATACCCAGTGCAGAGGGTGCGATGCATATCACCTTCCCAGTGTAAAGGGTGCAATGCATACTGAATGGCCCCTCTGTAGGGTGCAATGGTCGGGAATGGACAAATGGCAGGGACAAATTGCGAGGTGGAAGATCATGGAATCTCCCAGAAGCTTCCCCTCTGACTCTTGCCTCTCTGTTTTCGACCAGGGATGAGTAAGAGATCATCATTCTCCAAGTGGAATTAGGAACTATCAGAGAGAAGACACTAATGAAGATCCCAAAAGATGACTCACCGCTCTGTAATCATCTATATATGGATCCCTCATCATAGAGATATGGAGGCTGGAATTTTGTATCTTATAGAGAAGTGCTGTTGGTATTCTGGTGTACATTCACAGTGTTGGGTGATTTAGTTTTTCTTGAGGTGAAGAAGGGTTTCTTAGCTGGAGGATGATGCTGGGTCAGAGCACATGGTTGTAATATTATTGCTACTTTTCATCTGAATAAAGCTATTCTTGATTCCTTCCATATTCTTGTGTACTTGTTTATATATGCATGTATATTTTTAATGCACATCTAATCCTTCATTATTTATGAATTTAGATCCTTGTTTCTTGCATAGTAGTATGTTGCTGTGATTCCACAAGTCCTTTTGAAGTTGGGTAGATAAAGAAGAAGCGGCAAAACTCTATCAAGAAGGAGAGGAAATCGAGCGCAAGACTCAGGTTGGCCCTCTTGGTTCTCCTCTCATCTATTTTCATAAAAGGAATCAATAGTAGACTTTGATTGTTTGTTTCTAAGATAGCCACCCATCTTAGTGGGAATAGCAGCATCCGAGTGGAGACTATTCCCGTACAACACGGAGGTATCCGATCAATGAGAAGGAGATGACTATGATCATTCACTGTCTACATGTATGGAGGCATTACTTGATTGGGAAGCCTTTTGTTGTCAAGATGGACAACATTGCAGAAATTTATTTTGCATCACAACCAAAGCTTTCTACAAAGCAAGCTCGTTGGCAGGACTTCTTGCAAGAATTCGACATGACTATTGAGTATAGATCGGGGAGACTCAATGTGGTAGCAGATGCCCTTAGCAGGAAGGGACAACTTCCAGCATTAGAAGGGGAAGATTAGTTAGCACGAAGTAAGAGTCGAGTTCATATGTCAGAAGAGATGCAGAATAAGCTCAAGGAAAGTGTTGAGACCGATACTCGGGCGTAGAATATAGTGAAGCACATAAAGGAGGGAAAGACATGAAGGTTCTTTCTCCGATATGGATTCTTGTTCTTTGGAAACCGACTCTATGTTCCAAAGTCATTCGGACTCAGGAGGCACCTTTTGAAGGAGTACCACGATTCTTCGTGGGCTGGCCACCCAGGGCAGTGTCGTTCTTTGGCATTGTTGGAGAGAGGATTATTTTGGGAGAAGATGCGAGAGGATGTAGAGGAGTATGTACATACGTGCATCATTTGTCAGCAAGACAAATTGGATACTCAGAGGCAAGGACGTCTGTTGCAGCCTTTACCGATTCCTGAGAGACCGTGGATGAGTGTCTCGATGGACTTCATCACTCAGTTGCCACAAGTACAAGGCTATAATGGGATCATGGTCGTGGTTGATCGTTTTTCCAAATATGTTGTATTTGTTTCAACAAAGATGCCTTATGGAGCCGAGAGGACTGCGAATTTGTTCTTCAAGAACATAGTGAAGTATTGGGGTATGCTGTTGAGCATCATATCAGACCGAGATCCATGATTTATAAGCAGATTTTGGACCACATTGTTCAAGTTAGTCGGAAAAAGATTTGTTGATGAGTTTGAGTTACCATCCATAGACAGATGGATAGACCGAGAGGATCAACGCATTGTTGGAGGATTACTTGAGACATTATGTGATGGCTGATCAGAAGAATTGGCCTAAACTCTTGGATGTGGCTCAGTTTAGCTACAACATACAAAAGAGTTCTGCGATAGGGTACAATCCATTTGAGTTAGTGAATGGACAGATGCTAGTCACACCGCATACCATAGTGACGGGAGGTTTGTTGAGGAGTCCTCATGTGAAGAAGTTCATGAAGGCTTGGGATGAAACCTTGGAGTTGGCACGGGTGTGCTTGCACGAAGCTGCAAGGAGAATGAAGAAATGGACAGATAAGGATAGACGAGATGCACACTTCAGTGTGGGAGACATGGTGTTCCTTAGGATTACCGAAGATCAGTTTCAGCCACCTAAGGGGACTGTGAGATCATTGACGAGGAAATATGAGGGGCCATTCTGAGTTAAGATGAGAGTGGGGGAATTTGCCTATGAGTTGGAGCTTTCGCACCATATGCATATGAAACATCCAGTTTTCCATATTAGTTAGTTGAAGAGATGCAAACTTGATGTTGATCATCTGAAGAGGGTGGAACCACTGAGGGGACCAGCCATGATTTTGGATAAGTCGAACCTTGAGATTTACAAGATTCTGAAATCTCGGATAGCGGGGATTGGTAGTCACATACGATGGGAATTTCTTGTCAGATGGAAGAATGCATCGGAGGAGGATAGCTAGGAAACGGAGGAGTCACTTTGGAGATGGAAGCGGAAGATTGCGAAGTATGAAAAGAAGTTACGATGGATAACTGGATTACTGAGGATGGCAATGACCTTGGGTGGGCGAGGATTTAATTCCCTGCAGTTGTGGCAACCCGCGGGCACATCCACCAGGCGAGCTAAATGGTAGACCGGGCAAGTCGGCGAGCTAACACGATTGTGACACGGACGCAGATCAACTAGGCGAGTTGGCAAGGTGGAAGTGTGGATGATGAATTACCATAGCTATGAGTTATAGTGGGTGAGCATGGGCACGCCCACGAGTCGACTTAACAACGGGCGAGTCACCTTGGCTGTAGGTCGACGAGTTAACATGGTGAAACGATGTGTTGGTTGGGTAGTCATCCACATAACGGATGGGCTGACGTACAAATAAAACCAAACGACGTATGTTGGGTGGGTCAGCCAAAATGGTGAAAATTTGGTGGCGACCATATAAAACCAGTGAGCTGGACGAGTTGGGAATCACTTCGAACTTGGCAAGCAAGTCAAGGAAAGGAGTGTGCATATCTCTGCAGTGGACTACGATCTTAGGTGCAGGTCATAGCGGTATGAGCCTGCACGGCGGGCGCGTTCAAGTCTAAATGAAGGCGTCATTCAGGGCGGGGTGACACGAGCAGGTGGGCGCCCGCCGAACGGCCGATGAGTTGAGGTGAATGAGTATGGTGCGACCACGGGTAGGAGCGCCCGACGGTGCGATAAGTAAACGGTGGAGTTTGTGAATGGTGCGGCCAACATGCGGAGGGCGACGGGGTAGGGCGAGCCAGCAGCACACGGTAGTGCACCTGTTTGGACAAAATGATAGAGTCGTTTAGAAAATTGTAAAAATCCAGTCGAGCTTGCCTCCTGATGAAAACTTGTAAAATTCTGATATTATAATAAAATCATTATCTTGCGTACGGTTATGTGTTCTCTTCTTGTTGAATGTTGATGATGTATTAATGGTTTCTGCACATTAATATGTTGTTTAATAATGATGAATGTTAGGCATAGTTTGGAAAGTAAGCTAACAAATGAACATGTTAAGTACTTAGTCGATGCCGCATGAAAGCCAATTTGGGAAAAAAGAATTGTGGGCATGATATTCCTGCTCTAGCGATAACTAACGCAGGGAAAGGCTAAGCAATGCTAGGTCTCAGTCAACAGAGCCACATTGAAAGTATTATAATAGTTTTAGATGGTTAAATATTTAAATTATATTATTTACTATTATATCGTTAAGTATTTAAATTAAATGAAAAATATATAAATT
>APFE030737859.1:0-21653 GCA_000404065.3 Pinus taeda | reverse complement strand
ATTATTAAATAAAAAATAAAAAATTGTTTAATTAAAAAAGTATTTATTAAAAAAAAAATTGAAAATGCTTCATCTAGAGAAAAATAGATAGTTGCGATTTGTGGATCTTGCACATTATAAAAGAAATTGAAATTATCTAACGAAGAAATTGAAACGATTCGGTTTCCCCGCTTGTTGGTCGCCACTTCGGTTCAACCCATAAAGAGTCGACCTCGTACTAGAGGGCGAGACAATGGCGGTGATGGGCAACTGTGAAAAATGTTAGGTTGATGGATAAAGTGGCATATTGTGATATATGCGTGTTTATTTGATTACCAATGGAAGGAAATACATATCTATGAAGTGAAATGTTAATGAGCTAATAAATCTTTTGACGATGGAATAATGGAGCTTTGACAACCTCACAAGGAAGGAATTTTTTAAAGGTTGTAGGTGTGGTGGAAAAATCCAAAATATGTAAGTACACATGCGAATTTACATCACGCTCTACAAGGAAAAGGTGAATAAGAATAACTTCTTAGTTATCTTTGTATACGATTTTCAGGATCTGGCATATTTTCAATTATTTTTCTCTCTTTCATTTTATTTTAAAGATATTGAAACAAACCATAGGCATTAGTATTCACAGAACCACAAAATCTATGGCCACACTTAGCTAAATAATCAAGCAAGACCATCATCATGTCTGACTTGTTGATGTGTTGATTCTTTCTGCCATGGCATACAACAACAATCCTCGACAGGAACTTGAAATGTTGAACACCACATTCGACTTGATGAAAACGATGATCTATGAATTTCTGGAAGAAGAAAAGCTACGAAAAGAAGCTTGGGCAAAGGTCACATGATCATTGCCTGTAGAGGCACCATGAGGTTTATGGATGCAGGAAGTACGAATTTCAAGAATCTGGAAAAGAATGTTGGTAAGATATGTTGAACTGAAAGCATTGATTTGTACTAATGTGAACTAGAGGATAATAGATAGAATCACATGTACTCAATTATGTAGTTCAATGCTATAATTAAAGGAATTCAAGTTTTTGATAGGGTTATATCAATTTGTAGGTGGTAGATGAATGTAGTAAAACATAAAATAGATTAGAATAGGGTTAGATTCCTGGTGCAGTTTGATTACCTATGTCGGAATCAGTCCCTCAAGCTATGATGAATGGACCGTAAGTAAACCCAAGACAGGCTTTGATGAATGCAACATAAACAATTTCTTTATTTGGAAATGGATGAAGTACAACACATAAACAACTACTCTCCAATGAGTAATAGTACTCTACGAGAGTTGGAAAGTCAACATTAGCAGCAAACTATGAACTATTATATTCATTCCTCCTTCCAAAAATCGAAAACAGAATATTGTATATATAAATGTAAAAAAAAATACATTTTCAAGCAGAGTTGTAGTGACAGGAAGAAAATAAAATGTTTCTAATATGTAACAACCGAATATAGCATATTTTCCTTTGTTTATTTTTGATGGGTATGCCATCGATAAGCTTTTCATGCAATATGTTTCATATCATCTCGCCATAGGGTTTTCAGTAGCTTTGCATAGGAAGAAGAAAGCACCATGGCCCACTCTTCCTTTGTAAATTGGATTATTCGAGATAAATAACTTGAAAGTCGCAGATACCAAGGGAAAGGAGATAGTGAAGTTTACATTCGACACTCGAGACTTTAATCTGTATGATCCCCATGGTATTTGCAAAGACCATTGTGAGAGAATTCACTTTCAGTGGTTCAATGGGGAATTTCATTAGCCAAAGGAGGATCCATGAAGGAATTTCTACAATGCCTCCAGAGCCTATGAGCTGGCCAGTTTAGCAGGAAATTCACAGGCTACTCCAGAGATGGCAGCAACTCCGGAAGCATGAGCAGCATAAGGCAGCAATCCTGTGCAGGATAAGGGAAAGAGAAAAATTGATGACAGTCCAGGGGGGAACAAAGTTGCAAGTTGAAAGCGGATCCAATTCTTATGAAAGAAGCTTTAGCAGTAGAGGAGGAGGGTGAAAAAATGCAGGATTAGGAGATTTCTCAACTGATGGCACAATTGGTTGAAGTTACAGACATGTAGATGTAACAAGAGCTGCAAAATGAAGATGTCAACCTGATGTCGAGCACACCACAAGTCATTGTTCAGTCGCCACCACCTCCAATAGTAGAGTTAGCTCCAAGCAAAGAAGGGGATATTGTTCCTCTTGATGGGTTGAAAATAACAACAAGAGATGTTAAAAATAGCATCAAGAAAATTCCAATTTAATTTGTCCTTGAATTAAATTATGAATTAAATCAAAATTCTATTCTCGTAGCGACTTGTAATAGTTAACTAAGTTAAATTGACTTAGTCGGCTCAGTAAATTCGAGTTGGAATTATGTATAGAGTCATGTAGAGTGATTCCTAAATTTTAGGGGTTTGGGTTGAGTTCTTTTGAGTTGTAATTAATTAACTCAGTCTAACTGAGTTATAGTCAGTTAAACTAGTTCAAACAATTGGAGGAACTAGCAGGGGATCTAGTAATGGGGATCAACTTCAGTGCAACTTCACTGCTCCATCAGTTAACTGAAGATTCACTCAGAAATAAATCATGCATGTCATTTCAGAGCAAGACCTAGTTGATATTAGAGTTCAGAGATAGTGTACTATCAGTTGTCTAAGTTTATGAGTTGTACAGATGGTGCATGCAATCAATAGAAGGCCTATTATGGATTTCGCAGTTGTGGTGATGGATTTTCCCAATTAAATATGGGCTAATTGTCTCAAGAATACGCAAGAAAGTAGGATCTTGGAAGGCTAGGAATTTGGTTAATTATTGGCCAAAGGATTCCAGTCATGTAGATGATAGAAAATACTTGTGCAGGTTGATCTCAAGGTTGAGCAGAGCATATTGTATTCACCCAAAACTTTCTTAGGGATTGCACAAGCAAGTAGGAGCTTGGAAGGCTAGGAATTTGGCTAAGTATTGGTCAAAGGAAGTCAGTCAGGCAGAGGATAGAAAACACTTGTGCAGATTGAGCTCAAGGTTGAGGAGAGCATATTGTATTCATCCAAGACTTGCTTAGGGATTGCACAAGGAAGTATGGGCTTGGCAGGAAGTAGGTTTAGCTAAGTTTTTTCTTGAGCTAGTTTGTGAAGTAGAGAGATAGATTGTACTTGTTCAGGAATTGTTTGGGTTGAACAAGAATTGTATTTTCTTCTCAGATCTTCTAGTTAATGCAATATAGATAGTCGGGGTTTTGAGCAGTTACTTTCCCCTTAAAAATATTGTGTTATGTGTGATTAATATTCTTCCTTTTCTGCTTAGTGTTTTCATCGATCAATTTTTTGTTTCCACTGATGAGTAGAGTGGATTCAAGTATTTTGTTTTAGCATATTACATAAGTAGTTTGAATCTACAAGTAAAAATCTATATGGTATCGGAGTTGAAGACATTATAGAAGAGGAGAATTCAAGTTTGTTGTGTAGGTGAAATCGAATTCGCAGTTCATACTTTAGAGTCAAAAAATTGATTCTATGGTTTGAGACTTGAGTATGCCCTAGAGGGAAACTTGAATTACATAGATTGGAAGGACAAGATGGAGGTAGTACTGGAAGACACTTGGTTGAAGGAATTCATAGATCATGATATTTCAAATCCTCCAACATCAGACGATAAAGATTTGGCTGAATGGAGAAAGTGTGTCACAAAGGCGAGAAGGATTATCCTAGAAGGAGTTTGAGATCATATTGTCTCAAATATCCACATGTTCTAGCGGCTACAACCACCCTCTAAAATTTTGCCTTAGCTTCATTTTGGAACCTCCCTAGCAACCATCTCTAGCAGCATGTCTTGCACTATCAAGTACATAGGCTTCAGTTGAGTTTCATTGGCTCACTAGCCTGTGCATATCAATTTGTCTGTCTCCCACGCACATGATATCATTTCGGACTTAGGCATTTTTTTGGATGATATGCTCCCCCTGAAAGTTGTGCAATTTTGGATGGGAACCAACCTTCCCTATAGAAATTGCACAATCCTAGTGGGATGTCTGCTGGGCTCCAGAAATGCACAATCCAGCCAAGTAGCCCTCCCTCTAAAAATTTTTCAAATCTAGTCCAACATTGGGCTTCAACTCAAAAATTTTGCAATTCTTGGAGGCAATTTAGTGCTGACCCCAGAAATTGCACAATGCATGAGGGACAACTAGTCTTGTTAAGCCTAAAAATTGCGCAAATTTCATCCCCAGGCTTGCAAACTGCTACATGTGCTATTTGGTTGACCAGTGTCCTCCAGGACTAAGCAATCCTGATTTGCATGCATTACCTGCTTTTCCCGAAAAAAGAAAAAAGAAAAAGCATCCCTAGATTTTAGGGATCTATTTTTAGAAGTTGGAGGTTACATGCAAAGATCGTTTTAGAAACCTCCCGCCAAGTGTTGCTTTTTCCTATATTTGTGGCATGCGCGTCATAACCTACAACTTATAAAAACTCATTTCTCGGATGCTGTAGAGCTCATTCCTCACATCGATCTTGCAGCTCTGGAATCCCACATCACATCTATGATCCTTCGACACATTTAGCTCAACTTTTCGGGGGTAAGTCTGCTTTTCATGTCTTTTACTACATTTTTGTCACTTTTTGTATTTCACTTTGTGTAAGTGTTGTCTACTTGGTTTCGATGAACGCTTGTTTTCATTTTGATGCATGTTAGCTTGTAGAAGCATTGTTTTAGTTTTTCATTGCATCTCACTATTGCCGCATGCATGACAATATTTCTGCACTCACGTCATTGTTGTGGCGACTCGCTTCACACACATGCTTGTTTTCCCATTTTTTGAATCCTACACTCATTGTTTTCATGCATGATCATTCACTCCTGTTCGCACTCAGATTCACCATGCATCCAGACTTCGCATGTTTTCAGTCGCCCGTCGGCGGGTCCGGGCTGCGTTGGCCCAAACGTTTCCTTACCTGGATAGAAAATGTGCATTTATGGAAGTGAAGGCTCTGCCTTCCCTCCAAAAATTACGCAAATCTGGCCCAGCACTAGCCTCAAGGCTTGCATTGCACAATTCCAGGAGGCAGTGCCTTGTTGGCCCCAGAAATTCGACAATGTAGTTTGTTGGTTTACATGTCACTGCTAACTAAAACTACACATTGCATAGTTTCAATCCTCAATAGGCCAGTTTGGACTATGCATTACATAGTTCTAGCAGTTAATCAACCTCCTAACATCCTAGACTGTGCCTTGTACAATTGTAGCAGTCAGTCTCCTAGCCTCCCAGTGAAAATTGTGCAATCTTCATAGACAATCTCAAAGGTATATTGCATGTCAGTCCTCCATTTTGTTTTGGTTTTCAACTGACAGATTTCTTTCCATGAGTGTTTCTATGTCTCCAGGCATCACAAGTGTTCGTCTGCCTCTCAGCAACACAAGTATAATGGCCTCCCAGAAAGTCGGGTCAAAGGACACCATTGAGAGCACAACTGAAGATGTAATTGAGCGAGTGTCTATGAGCTTGCCTATATATGAAGATGCCAAGCTTCTCATAGACAAGGATATCAAGATGAAATGGCAGCGGCATCATAGAAAGCAACACAATCAACAATAGTAGAGGGTAGTAGACCTGAGCATGACCAAGGCAGGAGGAAGGTTGTTGACAACGAGAGGCAGAGCAAAGCTACAAGTTCACAGCAGATCCACTTGTGATGAAAGCAGCTTTGGAGATTGAGGCTAAGAGGTGACAACGAGAAAAGAGGACCACGCAAAGACAAAGAGAGAAACAAAGGATGGAGGAAATAGAGAAGGAGTTACAAGAGTTGAAGCAGCTATTCAGGGTAGAACAAAAGTTGTGCAGTGGAGAGAAGTAAGCGCAACAGGAACAGGTACAACAGGAGGCGCAACATGCACAAACTGATGAAACTATGCCCATACAGGTTATAAACCAATCCCAACAGCTGTCACATAGCAAACAAGGTGAGCAGTGATTTCGATCGCATGCAAGGGTGTTCAAGAGCATGGATCTCATTGTGCACACACATGAAATGCCGTCCATTAGCACACTCATCGAGGCAAAGATAAAGGACCAAGTCTAACTGGATTTGGACATGTACTTCAACAAGTTTATGTGCATAGCCACTAGCACACACTTGGAGATCAGCATGGACACTATGCATCAGTATGTTGTTGGTCCCACTACACTCAAGACTATGATGCACATGTTATCAGATGAGTTGGACAAAGGAGCCAAATCAGTGTATCCCGTTGCAATGTAGGCAAGATTTTGCTTCCAAAAGAATGCCACAATAGAGTACATGGAGACCATCATGGAATACCAAGCTTGGCATCAGTTCGCCACCATCAATCATCGCGAGGATGTCGAAGAGTTGGTCTTCCCATGGCTATCCAAGTCTTAGTAATGTCTTGCATGGCTTACTCAAGCCTATTTTGTCTCACATGGGTACATGTGCATATTGTAATGTAACATCTTGTAAAAGTGAAAGAACAAGTGTCTATAGTAGAATGTAACAGTCATGTAGTAGTTGAAGAGTCATGAGGGTAGGTGAAGAGTCACAAAAGGGAATGTTAAGGGTCACCCCACCCTCATAACTCATTATACTGACTTTTGGGAGCCAAGCTTCTTATAGGTGTATCTTAGAGAAAGCTTGGAGTGTATTGTAGTGAGCCTTGGCTTCTCCACAGTGCAGAGCTAGTATATCTCTTTGGAGGAGCAGGCAGCAGTGCCTGTAATGTTCCGTTTTCGGGACTAGTAGCTGGACATGGTTGTATGTATAATTGGAACTTTCACTTTATTAATATAACAGAGCTAGCACATTTCATGCATATGTTGTTATTGTATTTCAGGTATCTTGGTTACTCTAATGACATATGTAGTTATTTGCTTACGCATGTATGTATTGACTCTTTCTGTATATGTATGTATGAATCTTATTGAGATGTGATGTTGGCTTAACCATCACTTTGGATCGTTGGTTCACCCGCCTTGCATCTTGTGATGTATCCTTGCTCGTGTGTTCCCTTTCAAGCCACGTGTTTCCATAGGTTTACAAGGGGCGTGCTCATTTCACTTTCCATGTGTTAGTACCCTTCATGCACCTTCCTTATTTTGTTGCGCTAGTCACACCCTTGCTACAAACAAAGACATCCTACTTACCTTTGCATGCAACCGTGGTCAAGGCGATACTGTATGACCCACTACTAGGACTCCTACACCAAACAGTCTGAGGTCTACTTGGGACTTCTTACCAAGGAGATCCCCTGACATGTTGGCAGGTCTAGCACTGCCAACTTTTTGGCACTAGAAGGAGGGCTAGATGAAAAGTTGAGTCCTCACAATTTGTTTTGAATCTTTGCATATTCATCATGACTAACTACAAATTTTATCTTTCAGAGTGTCTGTCTTATGGAAATGAATTTGAAGTCTCAGAAGAGCTCTTGGATAACATGTCGCATAAAACGTACAATGCTGGAGGCCAAGTAGCCTTGGTGAGATACGCTGTTAGGGTCCAACCCTAACCCCCTTATTTATGTAATAGGGTCGAGTCATAGTTATAGTTAGTTAAAGAGTCAATAAAGCCCATATTAATAATTGTAAGTGGTTGACCTGCATTTAAAGAAGGGACCACAGTTAGTTGCAAATGGGCTATGGTATTAGATATATGATATTAATAAGAACCATGGTACTGGCCCATGGTATTGCATGTATGAATCCTATATAAAGGATAGAGACTCCCCATTGAGGAGCATCGTGTCTTATTTTGTAATCGAGCTCTGCTCAATTGGAGGTTTCCCCCTCGAAGAGATAAGTGAACATTGCTTTCCTTTCTGAATAATAAAATACATGCTAATATTTCTCATTGTTCTATGTTCTGGGTTCTATTTCATCGCATATCTGGTATTCTAGTATCTTCTCGCAGGTCAAGAGCATAACAAGTGGTATTATAGAACTTTCCAAGGCCGGTGGGATCTCCATTTTTAGCAGAATAGTTTTTGCCTAGAGACGTGTTCCGGCGTCTTTAAACCACGGGATATGTTGTTGAGCGCATAAACTCGTAGATTTGGGGATGCATGCACGGAGGAAATACAAGAGGTGGTCACGCTTGTTGGACTCCCTTGTAACCCCTATGGGTACCCCTTCGAGTAGTAGCACATTAGATAGAACCGTGCACAGACTATCTTCCACGTACCCTCTGGGTATATCGAAAGCCCCTTCGGCTCACCTGAAACCTCGCCGTAGATAAACCGTCGACCATCTTGCTACTACAGTACACCGAGAACAAAACTCGGGGAGATTACTCACACATAGGATAGGGTAGTCGGGTAGTACATCTAAGGGTATGGTTGGTCCTCCTTATTTAGTGCCTTGAAAGATTGGGCCGAGTACTACTGTTGGACCCTTATGTATATTGTGATCTGTAGCACCTGACACTCCTTGAGACCATAGTTCCCTTGTCTCTCTACAGATCGCCCATCATCTTCTTTACCATATCATATCTAGCAGGTTGGGTTCTGTCGTAGCAGCAACAAATAGATCCACCATTCACATCTAGCAGCGGGGGGTTTGGTCATTGCCACATTCCTACTCACACTTAGTAGTTGAGGATTTCGTAGACAGACCTGACTATTTGTGCAGGGAGACTTGTGGCTCCTATACGTTGGGGTGATTCTCACGGACATTGGTCAGGATTAACTTTTCTGAGAATTGGCTACTACATTATTACTAAGGGATGTCTGATATTACTAAGGCCCTCCCCGGATGCTTATAGGGGAATTAGCCCATAAGAATCAGGATGACGGGTTGAGCAAGGTGGTACCATTCACTTTTTCAGCTTCAAATTTTCAGGTGGTCCCAAATTGTTTTTCCAATAACGACAAGTGCACCGGATCTATGCATGGTACAAACCAGAGCTCAAGCTATGGCCAATGAGAAGATAGACACCCTTGAACAAAAGTTGGATGAATTAATGAAGCAGATCTAGTCCTTAAGTGACACAATCACAAAGGGAAAGTTAGGGTTACAATTGGAGGCATATGCTTTTCATGAAAACCGTGAGGGCAAATCTAGCCATTCTCTTCACTTCTATGGAAACCACCAACAGTCCCACCCTTAACCACCCAAGCTAGACATGTATAAATTTGATGGCTCTCATCCAGCCATATGGCTATCACAAATGGAGCAATATTTCACATTGAATCACACAGAGATGATGAGACTAAGCTAAGTGTGGGAAGCCTTTTCTTGGACCAAGAAATATGGCAATGGTGGCAATGGAATCAACGATGCTATGAAAGGCCAATGACTTGGCAGATATTCTCAAAAGCCCTTTCTGATCACTTTGATCATGAATCTAACTTTTTTGGTTGTCTTACTAAGCTCAGACAGACAGGCACAATACAAGAATATATTAAAGCCTTTGAAGCATTAGCCTTCCGCACAGGAGGTCTAGTAGATGTATTCTACTTGGAATGTTTTATCAATGGTCTCAAAGATGCCATACAAGCCCACGTCCGGATACACCACCCAGTCACATGACTGGCAGCTTGCATGGCAGTTCGTCAAGTAGAATGCGCATTAGCAGCCCAATCGACTCATCCAAATTTCCTAGCCAAGGGACACCCCACCCAGGCTCTGAGCACTATCCAAACACCTAAGGTCCAAAAGGTGTCACCAGCGGAAATGGCGGACAAAAGAAAGCAAGGATTGTGTTACTACTGTGATGAGAAATACTCCCCTGGGCATAAATGCATGGAACCCAAATTCTTTCAAATTGATGCTACTGATCACAGTTCATTTGAGGAAGCCCCACCATTTGAGGGACCAGAGGAGGAAGATGAGGACAACCAACCAGACAATGAGCTCCCAACTACACCAGAAGAACCAATTATATTGCTCCATGCTTTGGAAGGCATTTCTTCTCCCCAAACTCTGAAAATCAGAGGTTCTATTAAACATTTCCCTGTAGTAGTCTTGATTGATAGTGGTAGTATGCATAACTTTATCCATAAAAGAGTCACCGAAGCAGTGCATTGTTTTGTTAGAGCAGTCTCTAATTTCCAGGTCCAAATTGCTGATGGGGGGACAGCGAAATGTGACGGCTGCTGTGAAAATCTCAAACTTTAAATGGGGGATTATCACCTAAAGACCCACATGTTTGCCATCAACATGGGTGGGTGTGACATTGTCTTGGGTGTTGAATGGCTCCGCACACTCGGCCCAATCACAATGGATTTTTAGGAGTTATATATGAGATTTAAGCAGAATGACTACATGCATACCCTCCGCAGACTCCAGGAAGGTGCTACTTCTATCATCAGCTCACATAGGATGGAAAATTTGTTAAAAAAGGGCCACCATGGAGTTATATCCAAATTTAATGCCATCGAGGCCTTCGAGCCCACTTCTCTTCATATTCATCCTGAGATGCAACAGGTCTTAAACAACCATTTGTAGGTCTTTGACAAGCCTCATGAGCTTCCACCCTCAAGAGGGGAACATGATCATAGCATTACTTTGGTCCGAGCGGCACAACCACCAAATGTGAGCCCATATAGATATCCTTTCGCCCAAAATCATGTAATTGAAAAAATCATCAAGGAACTCCTGGAAGTCGGTGTCATTCGTCCTAGCATTATTCCTTATTCATCGCCTGTGGTCATAGTGCTCAAGAAATATTAGGAATGACGTATGTGTCCAGAATTCAGGGTCCTCAACAAGCTGACGGTCAAAGATAAATTTCCCATCCTGGTTTTTGATAATTTGTTGGATGAACTAAATGAGGCTCAATTCTTTACTAGGCTCGACCTCCGCTTGGGCTATCACCAAATTTGCATGAAAGAAGTAGACATTCCAAAGACTGCTTTCCGAACTCATGAAGGCCATTATGAGTACCTGGTCATGCCATTTGGTCTTTGTAATGCCCCATCCACTTTTCAAAGCCACATGAATCACCTGCTCAAAACATATCTCAGAAACTTTGTTCTTATTTTCTTTGATGACATCCTCATCTACAACCTCACTTGGGAAAAACATCTTCATCATGTAGACCTGCTCTTGCAACTGCTCCGGAAGCATAAATTATTTTTCAAATTGTCCAAGTGCTATTTTGGCATGAAAGAAGTCGAGTATTTGGGCCACATTGTGGGGTCTGAAGGTGTTAGGGTGGATCCCAAAAGGATCTAGGCAATGTAGGATTGGCCTCAACCAAAAACCTCGAAGAGTTTGAGAGGATTTTTGGGTCTCACCGACTACTATAGTAGATTTGTCCACAATTATGGTCACATTGCTAGACCCCTCACTCACCTTCTCAAGAAAAATTCATTCCTCTGGATTGATGAAGCATAATAGACATTTATAGCTCTCAAACATTCCATGTGTTCCACTCCCATATTGGCACTACCCGACTTCACCAAATATTTTGTGATTGAATGTGATGCTTTAGGTATGGGGATTGGGGTTGTCTTAATAAAGGAAGGTCAACCCTTGGCCTTCACTAGCCAACAACTAAGTGGAAAAACTTTGGGACAATCTACCTATGAGAAGGAGATGATGGCCATCTTACATGCAGTGGATACCTGGCGACCATACTTATTGGGGCAGCGTTTCCAAATCTGCACAGACCATCAAAGCCTTAAATATTTTTTGGAGCAACGCCTATCCTCGCCACAACAAAATAAATGGCTAGCCAAAATGTTCGGATATGATTATGAGATAACTTACAAGAAAGGGCGCGAAAATGTTGTAGCAGATGCTTTATCACACCAATTTGAGGAGGAAATCACCCTTCTAGCAATCTCTCTTCCCATTCTAGAGTGGATTGAAGAGGCTCACAAGGAATGGTTTTCACATCCTTCACTCTCCCAACTCATTAATAAATTGTGGCAGATCTAAATTCCATAGTGGGCTACTCTTGGTAGGATGAGATTCTTTGCTACAAGGACAAAGTAGTGATATCACCAACATCCGCCCTCAAAAGTTGAATTTTGGTAGAGTTGCACTCATCTCCTACTGCATGCCATTCAAGATTTCAGAAGACCTATGCTCGCACTTGGCGTTCATTCTTTTGGAAAGGCATGAAAAAGGACATTATTACTTTTGTAGCTGAGTGTGATGTGTGTCAGCGCCACAAAGGAGAAACAATCAAATCCTTAGGCACTTTACAGCCATTGCCCACCCCTACCCCAATCTGGACGGAGGTTTCTATGGATTTCATTACTAGTCTTCCAAAGTCAGGCAACAAGTCAGTCATCATGGTGGTTGTGGATAGAATTTCTAAGTATGCTCATTTTTGCACCCTACCCCACCCTTTTACACCCACTTTGGTGGCTCAATATTTCATGGACCATATCTTCAAATTGCATGGCATGCCCACTTCCATTGTGTCTAATCGTGATCTGATCTTCACTATTAACTTTTGGCCGGAACTCTTTAGGCTACAAGGTACCCAACTACAACTCATTACTTCCTATCATCCCCAAATTGATGGTCAAACTGAAGCAGTCAACAAATGTATGAAGACCTACCTCAAGTGTTTCACTTCAGAAAAGCAACATCTATGGGTACAGTGGTTACCTCTAGCCGAATGGTGGTATAATACTAACTATCATGCCACCACCAAGATGACTCCATATGAAGCAGTTTATGGTCAACTCCCCCCTTCACCTACTTCTTATATCTCGGGATGTTCTAAGGTACAAGTAGTGGATCAACTCCTATAGAACTGCACAACCATGCTTTCCCACCTCAAAGATAATATCCATCAAGCTCAAAATCGCATGAAGCAACAGGGAGACCAACATCGTTCAGAGCGCACATTTCAAGAAGGGGATCAAGTATTCTTGAGGTTGCAACCATATAAGCAAACAACACCCAAAGACAAGGGTTGTCAGAAATTATCTCCAAAATTCTACAGGTCATATCAAATACTTCAGCCCATCAGAGAAGTAGCCTACAAGCTAGCCTTGCCACCCACTACAAAAATCCATCATGTCTTCCATGTCTCATGCCTCAAGAAAGTGGTGGGGAACAATTTCAGAATTCAAACCAGGCTATCAGAATTGGATGAGGAAGGTTCAATCTGGCTCCAACCTGAATAGGTTCTTGACACACGAGAATGGAACCTGTGTGGCTGCACGATCAAGGAAGTCCTCGTCAAGTGGAAAGACACCTCTCCAGAAGATGTGACCGAGGAACCAGCCACTGTTCTTTAGCAGTTTCTGCAGCTTCAGCCTTGAGGACAAGGCTATTTAATGGGGGAGGGCATGTTAGGGTCCAACCCTAACCCCCTTATTTATGTAATAGAGTCGAGTCATAGTTATAGTTAGTTAAAGAGTCAATAAATCCCATATTAATAATTGTAAGTGGTTGACCCACATTTAAAGAAGGGACCACAATTAGTTACAAATGGGCCATGGTATTAGATATATGGTATTAATAAGAACCATGGTACTGAACCATGGTATTTCATGTATGAACCCTATATAAAGGATAGAGACTCCCCATTGAGGAGCGTCGTGTCTTATTTTGTAATCGAACCCTACTCGATTGGAGGCTGCCCCCTCGAAGAGGCAAGTGAACATTGCTTTCCTTTCTGAATAATAAAATACATGTTGTTATTTCTCATTTCTCTGTGTTCTGGGTTATCTTTCTTTGCATATTTGGTATTCTAGTATCTTCTCGCAGGTCAAGAGCGTAACATACGTGGTAAGCATTGTAGGCTCATGTGAAAGACATGAAATCTTTTAAGATTACATGACCTACGAATGTTCGCCTACACTCTTCGAGGGAACCCAATGCATTGGTGTGCCATGCTACCAGAAAAATATATTCATTCTCTTACTCATGTAGTCACAGAGAGACCGTGCTTTCAATCATTTTGACCGAAAAGCACTCAATAAATAAATTCTGAAATTACAGAAATCACTTGATGAATTCGTTGAACAATTTCACACACGCTTTTGTAATCTTGCATACCGGTTTCTCAAAGATGAAATTGACTGGGAATTTCTGGATGGAATATTTGAGTATCTTCTTTACATATCCAAAAATCCATAATTCTTGAAATCAATTGAATCCTGCTTAGCATACTTCGGTGTTGGAGTTACTCAATCACAGGCAGGCACAGTTGTTGTCACAAGTGACTATCTACCTTCACCTCACTGAATAGCTCCACCATCATAGAGTGATGTGGGAGAACATCACACACATCTGTTGAAATATCACATCCTCCTACCCTACTTTCTCTTGATATCTGCACAGATTTGGCTTGCAAGCCTGCTGGTTGTCACTAATGAGCGACAGTATTGCAGCAATAATGCTAAAACTCCTAGGGCTACCAACTTTACTTCATCAACCCATGGTTCGTACAAACTTGGAGGTGACAATGTTGTATACACAAATAGATGCAATGGTCTACTCTTGTCACTATTCAACTATGGCGATAGACCACTAGGGTTTCTCAAACCAACCTTCTATTGACTAGAAGAAGTCTGACTACCAACTGGAGAAGAGAAAATTATCCTAAATGAAAGAAAAGAAATGTTATCTATTTTAAGGAATGAAAGACTGAATTGGAAGAAGCTTGTAAAGTATCATGAAATTATATATCTACTCATTGACACATTTTTCTTGCAAAATAACACTAGATTAACCCTATTTATCATATGTGATGATTTAAAATAATTGAGCATGGAATTTGATCTAGGGAGTATTAACTGCTGCATGAATATTCGAGTGAGTGAGGAGTTAAG
The DNA here is from genome assembly GCA_000404065.3 of Pinus taeda. Classification (NCBI taxonomy): domain Eukaryota; kingdom Viridiplantae; phylum Streptophyta; class Pinopsida; order Pinales; family Pinaceae; genus Pinus; species Pinus taeda. The sequence goes on along the minus strand of APFE030737859.1, from coordinate 6,897 downwards.
GAGGGAGATCCCATCTCCTAAAATACCTCTTGCTTGTCTCCTTTAAGTTCATGCACTTTAATTAGCCAAATTTTCTCCAAAACCTGCAATCAATTCACATTAGACTACTAGACATGACATCTCATCTTTACCCTTCTCATTAAGAAAAATATAACAAAACATGTAAAGAATTATGAGAAAATTTGATTTTAGTAAGATGGAGAGTTGTATTAAGGTCCATATAATTTACCTATTTATTAGCCTCATTATCACCCCCCTACTGAAAGTGTTGCTCATCCTCTTAGCAACTCAATCTATGCCCATGTCTTTCATTGCTTTGGTGGCCTCCCTGACATTCCAAGCTTCTATTGTAGTCTCCTCCTCTTGTGGATAAAACTCTGTATGCTTCTCTATCTCCTCCCACTGCTTTCTTTCTTCCTCCTCCTTTCTCCTTTATAACATACCCAAAAGCAATGGTGGACTGAGTTTCAAGCCAATCCAATTGACTTTGAGTCTCTGCAATTCTTACTTATACATTGGGGTCCTTTCTAGTGCATCCCTCATTCTTTAGAAGAATGATATTCCCTGGTCTTTAGGCTGTAGGGAAAGTTGTTCCACCTCCTTTGGAAGGCTTTCTCTTGTGTAGGTAGGTATCTTTGTGCAAGCTGGGGATCATTGGCAATGAGGTTGTGGATGCTAATGGCAACCATGGAGTTGGGTTGTTATGCTATGATGAAAAGGGGGTATATTTCTTCTCTTTCCAATACCCTTTTTACTTATGTAGCTCTAGCCTCCTCATGTTTCATCCATGATGCCAAGGCCATGAGTTGTAAGTCCCCTAGCTTTGGATTGGGGTCCCACATATTCAAATCTGTTAGGGCCAAGTTATGTAGGTAGAATTCAGATATCTTGGCCCTATCCTCCAAGGTGCTTTGGTCACAGAGGTGATTATTCAAGGGATAGTGAGGTAAGTATTTAAGGTCTTTAAATACTTGGATTGATATGCTCTTGTGTGAAAAGAGGGTTGTACAGTTAGCTTGATGTTTGGAGCTATGCGAAGTGGAAAGATCTTCAAGGATAGAGGGAAAATAGGCCCTTAATATGGCCTACCGATTGGACCTCCTCTAAGTGAGATGAGGAAGCAGAACATGCTTATCCACAGAGTGTTGTTCAGTTGATAAGACAAGGGTTCCTATGAATACCCCATCCACCCACACCACTTCCATCTTCACCTCTACTGCATACACATTTGCCCACACAAATGCCACCTCTACCACCATTCAATATGGCGAATGCAGTAAAATTGCATGTGTTCAAGGGGTCAGGAAATAAGGAAACGAACCAATTTTGGTTCGTCATGAAGGGAGTATGGGCAGCCCAGGGTATTACAGATGATGGGATGAAGAAAGAAACATTGGTTACTTCTTTGCAGGAACACATGATGACATGATACATTAAGTGTTGCACTGATAACCTAATGGCTTCATAAGCAAATATTCAGACCGCTTCGAATAAGGAATTTAGTAGGCCCAGGTCTAAAGCACAATTGATTGTGGGATTCAAGGAGATCGTGATGAAGCCTGGTGAGACACCCTAGACCTGGATAAGAGATTGAAGTGCACAATTCGCGAAGCCAACATGAATCTTACGGATGGGTAGCACCGTGAATGGTTCGTGGCTTCACTCCTGCCTCATCTAAGGGTTGCTTTATCACAGCAAAATATTGGGACCCAGGCGAAAGCCCTGGAGATTGCAATGAGATTACATGCGACACCTATGCAAAATGCTAATTTAGGGGATTAGTAGATTCACACGCAGTTGCAGAACCTGTGCCTAGAATTTCAAAGTTTGAAGAAAGATAGAGCAGTTCATCCAGAGGTGTGCGAAGAAGTTTGGTGCCTGAAATGAAAAAGCGAAGGGCATGACAAAGATCTCTGCCCAGTCTTCACAAATTATGTTGCAGTAGGGGGACCAATGCCTCTGAGGCTAGAAGCTTCAACAGGGCCAAGTACAAGGCCCATGCTATGGTGTGTTATCTGTTAGGTAGCTGGAAAGTGTGTGATAGACAATTGCCATTTGCTGCAGAAATTTGTACAGACACCGCAACAACTCTTCTGCAACTTCTGTCAATTGGTGGGTCATGATGAGCGTAATTATTGTAGTTATGAGATAATGATGGATAGAATGCCTGAATAGGGTACAGGAAGAAAAACGACCTCTGGAACAAGGCATAGGGGGAGCACAAGGCGAATATCAGGGGCGCGGATGAGGTCGAGGTGGAGGAGGACCTGGTAAAGGTCGGGGACAAGTTATTTGTTACAATTGTGGGGGAAGGGGACACTACGTGTGAGAATGAACAAACCTGACACATCTCTTATGCCGATATTGTACTTAGTTTGACCATGCGATAGAGGATTTCCTTGTACTATTAACAAAGAAACGCAAAAAAGGGGCACAACCTCAACAACTAACTCAGAACCTATAGACGATGAGGGTTTAGCCTCGCGAAGAGGATCCTAATGTAAATATTGTGCTGCGGAGTGGAGTGATGAATAATGAAGATAAGGGGAAGCAGCCTGAAGAGAGTGAGTGGGTCTGCAAGGCTCCCAAAAAGGAGGTCGGGTTTGATCTAGAGCGCGTGAGGGAAATGTTTATGGAAGCAAAGAAAATCTTCGTTGAGGCCTCGACCTCAAGAAGTTAGGATAATCCAGCTGAAGAGATGGACCCTTCTATGCTTACTACTTTCTTGGAGACCTATATGAAGCTGTTGTGTGATAGCAATGCTATGGTTATAAATAAGTGTGCCGACAAAGAAAATTATATTGATGGACTACACATAGTCAAGAAGATTGGTAAGCATAAGGCAAGAATGGGGCGTGAGATGAGGCTCACTGCGCAAATAGGAGAGTATGAGATGGATCAAGTGATTCTGAATCTGGGGTCAGACACAATTTTTTTTCCTAAACAGACATGGGAGAGAATGGGTAGACCTGTGCTACAGTGGTCCCTGATTCAGTTAAGGATGGAAAACCAACAGAAAATCATCCCCATGGAAAGACTGCAGGGAGTGACAGTTGATATTGAGGGTGTGAGTGCATTGGCTAATTTTGAAGTAATAGAGATTGTGGATGACATCAATCCCTACCCTGTGCTCCTTGGGATCGATAGGGCCACTGACATGAATGGGGAATTAATTTGAAGAAGTGGGAGATTATATTTGAGAAGAAATCACTCCAAGTAGTAGTGCCCTTAGACCCTGCAGAAGGACCGTGCTATACTGAACCAGTCTGCGATTATGAGAGCGGCGATGATCTATACCATATTTATAAAATAACGGTGCGAGATCAGGATTGGGTGAATCTGAAAACAAATGTATGCATTGCCTGGGACCATGAAAGTTCCAGCACATCAGATTCAGATGAGGAGCTGGAGCACTGGCAGAATTGATTGCATGAAGTATCTACACTGTGTTGTAATATGATGACCAAGTCGTTGTGTTATGTATCATCGAAGGTAAGAACTCTGCCTTATTATGATCGTTTAACTGATGTTGATAAATTTTTGGATGCATTTTAAAGGGAAGTGCCAAAGAAGCATCACTTCCAGGCCTTGTATTGGGTGTTTCACACTACGCCTGCGAGATGGTGGGGTACGCACAAGGACAATTTTGATGATTGGCGCATGTACAAAAAGATGATGAGATTGTGGTTTGGTCACCCCAAAGTTTGGCTAATAGAGAAATATGATGGAAGGGATGATCTGCGCGATCGCCTGGCCAAGTGGACAAAGGTTTATGGAGTAAAACCTCAGCCTGAATGGGTGCATCTATTTTTACATACTTTGGATCTAATACCGATGAACTGGTACTTGGAAACCGAGCTCTTCCATGGCACTAAACAAAGGGAAGTTTTGCAACAGGGATTCTTGATGACGTTTATCTTTGAGGATGAATTTAAATGTATTGATGAGGCATTGCAGGAGGTCAAGGTAGCGATCTTTAGAATATCGCGGGATCCCTTGGACTTAATTCAAATAGATTGGACTACCCAGTTGTGCCACATGCTGGAGTACTACAATGTGACCATTGAAGAAGAAGACAAGGATCCGAGGAACATTAATATCCCAGAGACTGAAGTTCACCACGAAGTTGAGGGACCACAAATTGAAAATCCAAATATCACTGCGCTGCTGAAAACAAGACAAGTGAACATTGTCACAGAGGCGGGGCCTAAATTTGCAATGATTAGGGACTACTGGGATGACGCAACAATAGATAAGGTCGCTAAATTTCTCCATGAATACCAAGACTTGTTCCCTACAAAGTTTTCAGAGCTGAAAGGGATAATAGGGGACCTGGGAGTTATGAAGATTACATTGAAACCAGACGTGAAGCCGATCAAGAAAAGGCCTTACTGCCTCAATCCAAAGCATAAAGAAAGGGTCTGCTTAGAGTTGGATAAAATTCTTGCGGCAGGTATTATTGATCCAATGGAAGAATATTATTGGGTGAGCCCAATATTAGTCCAGGAAAAGAAGCAGAAAGATGAGACATGGATATGTGTAGATCTCAGGAAGTTGAACGATGCTTGCATGCATGATCCCTTTCCAACTCCATTCATCGACGAAGTGCTGGATAATGTAGGACGACATGAAGCATATTCGTTCACTGATGGGTTCTCAAGGTACCATCAGATCAAGAATGCCCCTGAAGATAGAAGTAAAATGACCTTCGCGACTGAATGGGGATGCTTTCAATATACTGTAATGCCTTTTGGACTGAAGAACACATCAACGATATTTTCACGTGTAGTCATCGCGACGTTCAAGGACTTCATTCACAAGTTTCTGGAGGTATAATTTGATGATTGGACAGTGTTTGGGCTGGTGAAACACCATGTAGCCAGCCTATGATTGATGTTGGATACATGCCTGAGGTATCAAATCGCGCTCAGCCATAATATTGGAAAATGGAAATGATACCCGATCTAGTTTACTCCACAATGTCGAATGCAACCAATGTAATTAGGAACCCTGGATAATGCAGCTTGAAGATTGTGAGGGTTAAAAGGGTGATAATCCTGTCTTTCTTTACATGACTGCTGCCAAAACATAACATTGGCCTTCAATGCAGCAGTACCCTTTACTCTAATGTGCTGTTGACACTTAGAAAGTGTTGAAGCCTGTAATTGCTGCATATACCTATGCATTCCTGGCTTCTGTAAGAATTCATGATATTGTGCTATGAACATGGCTGGGCATAAAGGCTCTGGTCTGATCCACAGGAGTTTATTCTCCTCATTATGACTTCTTGCAGTGAACGCAGTTTGCCAAGTGAGCTGGTTAGACAAAAACGAAACAAATGCCCTTATTTGTATATCTCCTGCAATTGGAATAAGATTAACTCTTCTATTGTCGGGAATGGCCTCATTATGAAGGTAGAGTTCGCACAGCAAATGCTGGTCACTCTCGGGGGCCTCATTAAAGGTCTCAACAAATTTCTCTGAAATAATTAACTCATATGGTCTGCAATCTTTTATTGCTTTTAATTGAAAATAAACTAATCGTTCAGAAAGAAAGAGAGAGTAGTTTACAGAGGGTTTGCGCGTAGCCATCAACTTCTGGACTAATGAAAACATCAAGGCCATCTTTTCCTTAGATTCCTTGACTTCCTTTTTGGAGTCCTTGAGCTGTTGCATCATTTGATCCCAACTATCCCAGTTGGCATATACATGGTTCTGCCATTGTAACTTATGCTAGCGTAATATTATATCTCGTTCTTCAGCATATTGCTTCTTCCATTTGTTCATCTGTTCCAATTGATTCCATGGCAAGGTCTGTGTCCTGGCATCAGAAGTAGTGGGTTGGGACATTGTTTGAATGGCTACACTGACTAACTTAGAATGAGATATTTGTGGTGATGCTTCTGTCTGAGTGGCTGCATTAACCTGCCAAGGACGAGATATATGAGGTTTGATTTCTTTTTCTTGCTTTATAGAGAGCCCTACTGGTTCTTGTGGAGCAGTAGGGCATCCCTCTTTTATTCCAGCTGATGTAGATGCCTCAGATAATTGAATTTTAACTAGTTTGTAGCCTGCATCCTGGTAAATGTTGCCACACTCCTGGCACATGTATTCCTTGCATGGCTCCTTATTTTGGATTGAGGCTGTGTGTGCTAACATATAGAGATTCAGTTCTCTATCAAAAGCCTCTCGAGCCATGGTTAGTTCATTCTTGTAAGCTTCCAATTCAGACTTCAGGAACTCATTCTCCTCCAATAGAGATTTCATAGTATGTAAAACCTGTGCACTGGTTGACTCTGTTGAGGTAGTCTGTTGATGCACAGTCGTAGCTGGTTCTTGTGGGACAGCTACTGCTGATCTCCCACTATCATCATGCTTGGTGTATTTTTGTACCACAGTGGCTGGTTCTTGTGTTTCAGCCACTGGGTAAGTGACTGGTTCTTGTGTGACAGTCACTTCTTGAGCCATAAACAATTTCGTATTATCCCGGGGCACTGGTTCTTGTGTGGCAGTGCCTCCGGACGAGACGGGTTGGGGGGTTTGAAATGGGGATGAAGATCGGAGTTTTAACAGAATACTGGCAGGGTCAGGGGAAATGGAGGTGAGTCCTATCTCAACAGTCATCTTCATTTTTCTTTTTGGTAGGAAGGCAGCAAAATCACTGCCTTTCCTTTTCTTTGAGGGGGAGGGTTCTTCTCTGGGGGGAAGGGCTTTCAGAAGAAGTAAGAATTTGAAATCTAGCCCTTGTCCACCGTCTGGAGACTGAGACTGTTGGGGTTCTCTTCTTTTTATAAGTGGGTGGGGAAGGGGGTGTTAGAGAGTCGTCATTAGGGACAGAAATAGTGGGGATAGTTGACTCTGCTAAGTGGGGGATCTCGGGGTTGGGTCAACTGGGGAA